>JAUKPT010003266.1:0-12237 GCA_032273505.1 Nanomia bijuga | reverse complement strand
AACTATGGTTCGTGGTTAAGAGTCCTAACACAGCTAGAAAAACTTGATGATCAGGGCCCTGCTACGATACTCATCTTTTGTATTCAGGGTGAGCTTCAACTCTTCTATGAAAAGAGCTTACAGAGTAAGGCGGTAACATTCATCTCTTGATGTTGATGCTAGGATTTCCACCTCCTCTATGCTAACGGATGTGCCACATTCATTAGAAGATTTCACTTTGTTAATGTTATAAACATGATAACGCTTACTTCGGCTAAAATACAAGATTATTATTGGTGGAAGATTCCATAATAAAGATTGTGATTGGTTGACAAAGGAATGTCACAATTTGACGAAGTTTTATTAAAACTCAATCTCACGATAACCTTGCTGAGTAACCAAATCTTCGAGATGGAATTTCTAGTGATTTTCTAGTGAATGATTTATATTACAATTACCATGCTGTTACATAAGATTCAAGCTGCTCAAAAGAACATAATCATTAACGTTTAGATAATGACATCTTTTTAATGTTATGAACATTGTGTGCGCTTACTTTGGCTGCAAGTTAAATATTTGTATTCACTACTCAACCCATTCACGATGTCTCTTCTTCAAAAACTGAGAAAATTACCTATAGTTACAGATAAAAAGAAAACATAGATAACGTTTCTCTAATTCAGACTATTGATTGGTTAAATATAAATATAAATTCTAGATAATGTGTTTACAGTAACCTAGGTGATAGGTTCTAAGGAAATAAACTTTTCCAAATTTAAATTGAAAAAGAGGAAAAAAGCCTTTAACTATTAAAATAAATAAACATTTTTGTGTGGGCAGCTGTTATGTTTTAAGGTCTTGCTTTTCACACTACACCTTTCCAATGAATGACCGAATTTTCTAATTCTAGCCTTCAAAACATTGTTTATTTTCACTGCTTAATTTTCCTTCTTTTTCCTCCCTCCTTATCTAAATGTTCTAAATGAAACTACATTTGTATTTACTTGTCAATTCAAATCGTGATGGCAAAAATATATATTTGTATTCACTACTCAACTTATTCGGGATGTCACCTCTTCGAAAAGTTTGAAAGAAAACTGAAAAAATGACTTATAATTCGTGCCTACAACGAAACATCTCAAAGATTTCTCTAATTCAGACTATTGATTGGTTAAAGATTACTTCATCAAGGATGTGATTGGTTCATTTTAAAAAATGATATCATCTTTTTTGACTTCGAAAAAAACATCAAATTGTGATATTTTTCAAAAGAACGAATCAGATTCTTCATGATGTAATATTCAACCAATCAAGAGACTAAATTAGACAAGGTTTCGAGATGGCCCCTAACTTGTATTATTTGTACCAATCAGAATCTTCAAGATGTAATATTCAACCAACCAATAGTCTAAATAAGACAAACTTTATAAGATGATCCCAAAAGATGCACGTATGCGTTGTATATAGATGTAAAATATGAATTTGTGCAGAAAAGTGTATCCATTATTAGTGACATTTTTTCAATGGACAAATCAGATTGTAAATCACGTAATATTCAACCAATCGAAATGTAAGATATGAATTTGAGCAGAAAAGTGTATGAATAATTAAACCAAGTAGAAAGTGAAATTTTTTATTAATAGAAAGATGACGCCTTTCCCACAAGGGACAGCACTACTTGACCGCATGAACGAAATACCTCAGCCAAATATAGAAAACTGAAAAAGAGTATGTGATATACCTCTATGTGTGTATAAGTGAAAGTGAATGCGAGGAAGCACAATGTATGAAATGTAATGCCTTGCCTTGGTGACTTAAATGCTTCAAGTGGTTAGTTGAGAATCAGTAGGGAAAAGAAAATGTATTTGAAAAAATGTTTAAAGAGGGACGAGTTAAGTTTTAAGTGTTTTGGGCTTAAAATGAATTAAACGGAAGCAGATAATTTGAATGGAAGTAGAAATAAGATGGCAAAATTACTGTAATATTGTGTTAAAGTTGTGCTTACTTAAATAAGTTAGTGAACTTTTTTCGACTGCTTGATTAGTAAATAAATAAATAAATAAATTCATGTCGAGAATACGTTATAAATTTAAATACGAGGATGAAGAAGAAACAGAAGAAAAATCCGCTGTTGAAAAACCTGTAGAAAAAGTGGTTAAAGTAGAAAAGGAAGAAGGAACGGGAAAGGGAAAAGAAACGGGGATGGAAAAAGAGGGCGGCGAGAAGGAGAAGAAAGGCCTTCTTGAGTTTCATAAATGGCTGGAGAAATTACAAAAAGATATGACGGTAATGACTTTTAATGTTCTTAAGGAATTCTCGCCAAATTTCGGCTATTCTAGCCGTTTGATTGGTTAGAAATTACATCATCATAAAGCTTATTGGTTTAGATTTAAAATGCCACAATTTGAAATCAGAAAATGATAAAAACAATTATAAATGAATCAATCAGAGTCTTGATGATGTAATTTCCAACCAATCAAAAGATTGAATTGGTCATAATTTGGCGACAATCTATTTGATGATCATTCTTTCTTTGTTGCTTTCTTTGGAGCTCTGTTTACTAACCAATCAAACTTAATTATTTGAAGTTGATCAAATCGAGATAATTCAAAGCACATGTTAAATCAAATATTTGAGCTCATATGTGTTGGATCCTCACGGTTCCCTCATAAAGCGGCCTATTGAAAAGCAAGGAATTTGGCAAAGGGGGTCTTCAAAATCCACAAGTAGTATTTTTGAGCAATATTAGATTACACGGATGTGATTTTTTATAAAGCTTTTTATGAAGCTGTCGGGGTCTGTTGATCAAATTCTGTACTCAGGGACGGAGTGTAGTTACCGGTCAGGAGTGGTAAGCCATCAGAAAAATCCGGAAAATTCTCATAAATGACGTATTTTCGCAGCCCCATTAGTCTTTTGGACCGGTAAAACTTTCGCCGCCAGTCCGTCCCTTTCTGTACAGTATACTTCACTTTAACTCGAGGTTTTCATGACATGATTTCAGATAGCAACAATTTTTTGAGATAACATGGTATTGTATAGTATTGTTATGTTAGGGAGGGGTATCAACGTTGCTTTGTTTTTGAAATGATGCACTTTACAAGCATGGTTATTATTAGTAAACATTTTTTGAGTAAACAGCAAGGTAGAAACTAGTTTTGTTTTGTTTTGGTTTGCGATAAGTTCAACATAAAAACAAAGTATGCAGGTCAACATATTATTTTGGGTCTAATAGAAGACGACATATTATTTGACAAATTTAGAATGAAAAAGAAATCAACGGAAATTATGATAATTCAAAATAGAAAATATTGGAAGGGTGATGGAAATAAACTGTGCACTTATTGTTCCCTGGTATATTGAGTGGATACCCCGGGTGTTTCGCCGTATATTGAGTAGATACCTCGGGTGTTGTATCGATATTCAATTCTCGATTCAATTTCGCAAGTTGTTCTCTCCCACCCCCTAAGTGTAGTTTGTGCGATGGGAAACCGCAATGTTTGTTGAGAAGGTGTTGGTACCAATTGAAGAGGAAATTATAGTGGTCCCGGATTGTAAAAATGACCGAAAATAACCACCCGTATTTCTAAAGGGTGGCAGTTCTATACCAACGATCCTATGAGTAAAATACTCTTCTTGTTGATATTAGTGGTTATTTGAAACCTTGAAACAAAAAATCTTTTTGCATAGACAATGTTTGTAAGTTTTCAAAAAATGATAGGGTATTTCAATTTATAATCTTATCCATAGCTTGATGCAGTTAGTAGATTAATTTAACTTTTGTCTTTTTTTCGGGGGTTTTCTACGTTTTCTGCGTTTTCTACGTTGTCAAATGCATCCCTCGTTTTTGTCAATTGACTTGGATTTGATTCATCGTTGTTTTCCTAAAACATAGTAATTGATTGGTTGAATATTACATAATCAAAAATGTGATTGGTTCATTTTAAAAAACATAGCATAATTTACTTCATTAGATGACAATACCGATATCTATTGTAACTACAAAAACATAAATGAACAAGGTTCCTTAAACAGTTATTGGCTTTAGGATCCAAGTAGGCATTAAGATTTGAAAAAGTGTAATTAATATGTGACCCCGTTGTTTAAAAGTTCCAAAAATTCCAAAAATGTCAATAACAAGGTAAGAATCATTAAAGCTGAATTTAAAATTTTGTATCCGTTTACTACATAATTTGAGAATTTGAGAATTAAAAGAATAAAACATCCGACTTAACCAGAATTATCTACAAAATTCCAGTAAAATATACGATAACACTCTTATTTGAAAATATAAGTAGCTGCATCAACTGCAACAACTTGCTGCGCAAGTATTTCAAAATAATAACAATATTTTCCTTTAAACTATAAGAAAAAGGCAGCAAAAAATAAACAATGGTCTATCTAACTCTTTATAATGCCAGTAAGAAAAAAGACGAATGACCCCGCGACGAGTAAAAACTTTATAATTCCAAAACATCAATATTTTTTTACCAGTAAATTGCTTTTGTGAGCTCATAGTTCAACATAATTACATTAAAGGGTATAATTATTTCATTGAAATCTGATATTAAAAGGACGATACTCCCATTTCTATTCTTTATTTTTAATAAATGAACAAATAAATAAATAAGATCGGTTCCGGTTGTTTTTACGTAATAATCAATGCAATTGTCAAAACTCGAAGCGTGACTGATCGCTTTAATATCATATTTCCGTCCACTTCTACACAAACAGTACAACAAAGGGATCATCTCGAAACTTTGTCTAACTTAGGGTAGTGATTGGTTGAATATTACATCATCAAGAATGTGATTGGTTGATTTTCAAAATGTTATCATCATTGTTGACTTTAAGAAAATTTCAAATTGTGACATTTTGAAATAAACCAATTGTCTAACTTAGACGAAGTTTTTAGATGGTCCACTTATACAGAAACAGTACAACAAACGTCTTCACAGATTGATTCTTAGATTATATAGAAATATGTAAACATGATATCAAATGAGTTAAAAATAAAAGTTGTTTATATGAACTGAATTAAAGTAGAAAGTGTTGTAGCTTTCGAGGTCTGGTCAAAAGTTTATTATGGAAGTAAGGAGGGTAAATGGTCATGTGGTAAGTTATTAGGTTGATCTACCGTTATTTTGATGGCATGTGTAAAGTCCATATGTCTGTGCAACGGGTGTTGCAAATGGCTTGTAATTGTAAAATGAATTATGCAGCATGATAAAGGATGCAGGGATACTCGTTACGTCATGATTTTAATTATAATTTTGATTTTGATTTTATTGTTTGTTTTCTCAATATTTATAAATATTTATAAATAATTACAAATTTAATGGTAATGGGGCAAGTTATTAGGCTGATCTATACCTTATTACTAGCTATTCTTTGATTGGCATTTTTAAGGGTGTTAAGCCCATTTGTTGTTTGGTGTTGTGAATGTGAAATGGTTTATGTTAAAGGGTACAAAGATGCTTGTTTCTTGATATCTTAAATAATAAAAATTATCATGGTTAATATTATCACAATTTTAATTTTGATTTCATCGTTTCTTTTCTCAATATTTGTAAATTTTTAAGAATCTAACTTATTTTTCTGGGACTACCTAGAACTAGAATTTGACCGGACCAATTCTGATGTACAAAGTATGGTAGAGATAATATGCTTTATTGTATTATTTTTTAATGGTCGTACTGAGGAGGGGCTTTGCTTGAATGCAAGCACGTTTCCTGGCATCAATCCATTACCATTCCACCACATAACTGTCTGAAAACGCCTCCATGCAAATACACGATAGCAATTTATCACCGGCTCTGCCAAGGAGTAATTGGCATCTAATCTACTTTTCATTATTCAATTTGAACGTCTAGAACAATTTGTTATTCGATGAATCATATTAGTTCAATCAGCCACTGATGATATTCACATATTTTTTCATCTGTTTATTTCAACATGATGTCTTTCCTGTATAAGTTCATTCTTTCATCTTTTATCTGTTTTTTCCAGAGTCGCACTTAAGAGAACTAATTTTGGCGGGGAAAAATTAAAATTAAAAAACTTTTGTGAGGAATGTTTTTCTAAAAAACTCATGAATTGGGAACATTTTTTCTGTTTTTCTATAAAAAATTGATTACGGATGACAGGAAAAATTAAATTTTGCGGCAACTTAATTTGGCGATATTTGACCAAAACCAGCCAAATAAAATGAAATAGTTTTAGTGTTTACTTAAAGCACAGTGGAATCCCTTGTTATTTATATTTCCTCATGTGTTTGAAATTATCCAATTCATGATTTTTTTTTGTGATTCTCCTCTGATTTACTTGATTATAGTTTTTTGGCAATGTTTCAATTTCTGAATTTGCTAATCAGTGTCAATGAAATGGATAAGCGCTACGTTTCACGACTGTAATTAGATGGACAGACGCACCAACGGGTAGTGGTATGTCATCACACTTCCATTAGTGTAAGTTAAGCATCATCGTCGAGAGATACTTACTGGATGGGGGACGCGGATGGTAGAGGCGAGTGTCATTAAAAGGATGCAATAAAATGCACTCGACTCGAGCTCTTAGCGAGGGCAGAATAACTATCGTCAGGCAATGCCAACGGGTTGACCCATGCCATGTGAGGGAAATTGTGTAGCTGACGAAACACTAGGTGGGACTTAAGCCATGCCTCGATAAGCATGTAAGGAGCTTGTGCATGGCTGTTCCATTATAAGTGCAAACCATTAACCATTAACCATTAACCATTAACTTTTGAAACATTGTATAGTTTTGATCTGATACGAAGCATTTCCATTGTCTACCCTTCGTCTTACTGTTTTGCTTATAATATAATACACAATTGTGTAAATGTATTTCCCTTTGCGGCGCGTAAAAATTCGCTAATGAATACCAGTTTCTGTTAGTTGAATACGTTTAATGATAAGTAGCGCTTGATTTCTACTGCCTTCATCGAGATTGTCAACGTGAATTGATTGGTTAAATGAATTGGTTAAGTGAATTGGTTAAATCATGTTTGATACGTTCTATGAAATTTGTTAACAAAAATGGATTATGGTTAAACCTTGAAACAGTTAAAACAACCTATCTATTCAAAGATGGTAATGATAGGAGAAATGTTCGAATAGATTAAATCCACTCATATCATCATGTATGATTATTTCTGAATACTCTTTTTCGTAAATAAATCAACAAATGATATTTTGCATGGAAACGAGGCGAAAGCAGCTGAAATAAACTGTAAACAAAACGCGTTTTCTCAATCAACATTTGTGATTTGTTCACATCATTTTAGTAGTTGCGCAGCTTTTGCCTCGCTTCAATGCAAACATGACGTTATTTACGGAAGGTTTATCAGACAAAAATTCGGCGGACAAAATAGCCGAAAATTTGGCTTGGTGTCGAGAATGTTTTCCGCCGAATTTGTGTCCAATAAGGTAGCTTATTTATGATTTTTTTTTTATTTTAGGTGCAATCACAACAAGACAATAATATCGTTACTACAAAGAAAATGAAAATGAAATGAAATGAATCATAATTGAGCAAGACGAAAATAGAAGATCAGTGCTAATTAATTATTGTCTATTGGTTATTAGTTATTTAACAAGAAAATGGGTCTATTAAAGGCTATCGTTCTAGCGTATGAATTGCTCCTGCTCAACTTCGTCATTATGACGTCATCAGAGCAGATGATGACTTGTCCGTATATTTCGAAAAGCATTGAAAGCAGTTGCAAGATGGAACCGAACTTGAACTTGTACTACGAGGAACAACCTACACATATCATCCGGAAGACGAATGCGACGGGTGCCGACAAATGTAAACATAAGGCCATCTGCTTAAAAACATTCAAAATATCACGGCTCGAGTATCATACGTTTTCCGACATCATGCATGAAATTATAGCCAACATGGTAGCGCGCTGTTGTGACGGCTGCGCGAATCTCGTCGTAGAAAGACATTTGAACGATATCGTGACCGACTATTTAGAATCGGAGAATTCCTCGGATTTTATCTATCCGGTTTTCGGGGAGAAATCGTTAACAGATAAGTTCGACCATCGCTTTGTGCCGATCCTTGACATCCAGAGCGGTTACTATTTCACAGCGAGGCCTAACAGTTCTAAAGTAGCAAAGTCATTAATTGCAGCATGTTTGGGCATGTGGCCGTTGATAATTATATGTATCTTGATGGCTTTCATATCGGGATTTTTGATTTGGTTCATCGAGAAAAAGAAAAACAAAGAAGATTTCCCTTCTAATTTCCGGGTCGGTGTTTTTCAGGGTTTCTGGTGGTCCTTCGTTTCTATGACAACAGTTGGGTATGGAGATAAGGCGCCAAAAACCTTTCTCGGGAGAATTTATGCCGTTCTATGGATTCTCTTTGGTATCACGTTCTGTTCGATTTTCACGGCAAATTTCTCTACCGACATGGCGAGCGCGCGAACGATTAGTCACGCTGAAATGCGCGGGAAAACAGTCGGCGTGTTAAAGAATCGCCTCGAAGACGTCATGATGGTGATCCATAATGGCGGCAAACCGTACGAACAAGCCTACAATAAAACTGATGACGGCATATCGGAACTCATCGATATGTTGTTGCGTAAAGAGCTATCGGGCTTCTTGCTGAACCGAGATACGTATCAATATTTCTCGAAGCACATCCGAAAGAAGCACCCCGACATCGTCGTGAAAATGCGCGACAACCTAATGCGCACGCGCATGGATTTCCGCTCGAACGAATTCGCGTACGGGTTACTCGTTAAAAACTCGATCGATCACACGTTCTTCAGCAAATATATACGAAACAATCGACTCGCAATCGACTCGTGTTACGCGGCGAAATCCAACGACGGCGATTTGGAATTGGAGTTGCTGAGTGCGTTTGTGTCCGACCGAGAGATTTTTAATTCGCTTTTGTATTATTGCATCGGGTCGTTAGGGTTGATTGCTCTCATAGGAATTGCGTATGAGACACAGGCGTATTATAAGAATAAGAAGGGGAATTCGAACGGTGATATATTGTTGGCAAGGTTGGGGAAATAGGTAAGTTAAACAGGCGCGGCGATAGGGTTTCAAAAGGAAAAGGCTGAAGAAGAAAGAGCGCTTTGAAAAACGAAAAAAGAGCATTTTAAAAAGACGTGCATGTAAGACAACCTAAAGAAGTATGGCATTTAGAGAGAGGAATCTCCACTAAGACAGCAAAAAAAGGGACTATTTGTTCCCTGGGTCACTGCAACCTGTGACTATGCCACAGTTCCTGTGAGACAGGGTGTATGGAATTTCAGAATCTTTGATGACTTTTCATGTTATTGTCTATTTCAAAATAATTACTTATTCTTAAGCAAGGGCTTATTAGGAAGGGGATGAACAGGGGTTCAGGGTTCAAAAAGGCGGAGCATAAGAAAAATTTAAAAAGGGCATCTATGCTTTGTATAATTAAAAATAGTTAAAATGTTAACCGCTACAAGGGCACATCTTAAGTCCTTGGCATTTGATGAGGTATTTGATCATAGTTATTATATCATATGGTTAGGAAACGCCATTGAAGTATAATAAAGACGGGTATTATCACTTGACTTGGAATTTACGACTTTATCTATCTATATATATATATATATATATAAATTTGTTGCCTAACCATTAGATATACCAACTACGATTTGATAAAGTATTTGATGGAGTGTTTGCTGAAGTATTGCGTTGTGTGGTGCTCATTGGCTTGACCATCCAACCACAAAATCTTTTACTCTTATCTTTCGATCTTTCTTAATAAAACAGAAAGATTTTAACCATTTCATTAATTTTAGTTTTGCTTTTATAAAAAGGATGAAAACCTGCGCTGACTTCCATCGATATCGTTTCTCATTCAAGAATCGAACATATTATCAAAACCACAAAATAAATTAAGATAAGTGTCAATAAAGTAGCAGATGATGTGTCATCAGTTTACCGCTTTATTCGAATAACACGTTTCCATTTCGATTCTTTAGCATGGATTTCAACTATTTTTTTGTTTGGCCAGCTAGACATAACGCGAAAACTAAACCACGCGAAATTAAATCCACGCGAAAATTAATCCACTTAAGATACTTCATGAATGGGCGCTGATAAGATCGTGCAACACCAACGAAAGTATACTTTTGGTTTCTAATGATCAGATACTTTATTCGAATAAGACACGTTTCCATTTTGATTCTTTAGCATGGATTTCAACTATTCAGCTAGATCTATCTGTTTGATTGTAAGTAAACCCCCGACGAAAATGATATAAAAAACAAATTAGAATAAGTGAAAAGTTATTGTTTTTGGATGGACCAGCAAAATTCAATTTGGGTGAATAATTTAAAACAATAATTCTTTATCATGGAAATACAGAACTATTTTTTTGTTTGGCCAGCTAGAACTAACCTTTCGATATGTCCTACCTCAGTCATCCGGAAGACCTCTTTTTCTGTTCCGCATCAAAGAATTTTTCGTCTGGATCAAAAAATATATTTTTGCCTAGATTTGAATTTAAAACCTCTTTTTCAAGCCGGATCATAGGTTTTAACCTCTTTTCAAGCTGGCTCTTACTTTTTTTTCGTCTGGATCGTTATCCGGACCTTTTTCGAAGCTGGATCAACTCCCGGATGGATATTTCCGGATGGCTGAGATAGGATGTCATTACGTTCTCTACGGGTCAGCCCAAATCTTTGCAATTCCCCAGATGTGATAAATTATAGATCAATTTCATCCGATTGTGAAATTTTTGGATTTCATTCACCGGGTCGGGTTAATCGGTTCACTGACTCACCTCGCGAGGAAGTTTTTTGAAAGATAAAATATGTCTGGACGCAGCAACACAAGATCTGCACATTCGCATCACTTTTTTATCACTTTTTGTAGTGTTGTGTATATTGTTATGAACTTATACTTTTTTAAAAAAGAAATATGACCGCTAAAACATTTGTAAATTTTTTCTAGTGAAAGCAAATATCTTAGTTTTTAAGAAAGATGTTTTTTTTTTATGGTCTTTGTCATTTAAAGCAAACCTCCTCCCCCTTCCCCAATATTATAGTTCTCAAAAAATCTAAGAACGATTAGATTTAGAGAAAAAATAATTCAAAACACCATAATACTATTATTAAAATGAGAACAATGGAATAAGAAAACAATTTCATACTACTTTAATGTCAGAAATATTCGCATTCAGAAACTTTTACATTTCTTATGAATTCATTTTTTGTGGATCGGTCAAAATGGACACTGCCATAGCAAAATGTCGAGATAATGTTAAAAACGTGTTCTGAGCATGAACTGACCGAATATGAAATAGTTCACGAGCATTTAATTTCGCGAATGAGAGGCCGAAATTACTCTTTTACAAAAAAGTCTAAATCACATTAAAAAAAGGAGAAAAAAAACTTATAAATGTTTTGTGAAATAAGGTAAGCCCTCAATGGTTATCAGTTTTTTCTTATTTTCGTAAACGTTTTGCAAAAATGTGATGAGCCAGTTTTTATTGCCTAAATTCTACTCTAGAGTTTATGGAAAAAATAAGCCATATAACCCACCAAAAGATGAAGAAGAAATATACGTAGTTATATTTAGATATGTATTTATGTACCCAAAATCGGTGATACCTTAAATGAGGAAAAGGTCGCGAGCGAAAAAAGTTGCAAGGACAAATTGTCATGGCTAAACCAAGATTTTTCTTTTGATAAAGACTGTAAAGAACAGAAAAATTGCAGTGCCCTCTCCGGTCGCCCAAATCTCAAAATACAGCTAGTCTATATAAATAGAGTTATATAACTCAAATTCTGCAAGGTCTTTTTTGACAGGGAAATGATTATAATGGATTGTGGCCAAATTATGACTATTATATTATGGTAAGAAAGATTGGTCCAAATAGAAGCATTTTTGATTTTAACAAATCATCAATTGTTGACATTTTAGATTGAGGCTATAAGCTTCTTGATGATGTAATATCTAAGCAACCAAACGGCTAAAAAGGTTTAGTGGCAACCCGTAGCTGCACGATCACCCACGAATTTTTGTAATATAATGTTTCGCCATTTAAAAATATCTTTTTGAACCAACAAAAACAAGTGGTGAGACGTAGAAAAACCTTCACCATATATAAGTGATAATTGCCATTCAATAGACCTATTTCAATCCTACGTCATATGTTTATGTCTGCCTTCAAAACCGCGTTACAGACTTCAACTATAAAAATGAATGCATTTTTTAGAACAAATGTTGCATCGAC
>JAUKPT010003265.1:0-12237 GCA_032273505.1 Nanomia bijuga | reverse complement strand
AGTCAATTTCATATCAAATAAATGCACTGATTTTGCATAATATTGGCTCTACATTTGACTCAATACTTTAATCTTAAAATTATTTTGATGCTCCATCTATTCATGGGAAGATTTCAAACATCAAGGTCACATCTTAGTTTTAAAACCTTATTGATTGTCACATGTCATAATAGGTAATATTTTATTGGTATCTCATTCTAATCTAAATAAATATAGAGCCGTCTGCTTGCGTAGCGTTGGTTGGGATCCTTAAGGCAGTTATCTTTCTAGAAATCTGAAAACTATAGTCACTGACCATGCTTTCTCCATCCGTACAAACCTTCCTCCGCCCTCCCCTAGCATAAATATCTAATGATGAGTCACAAATTACCCTACTTTAAAACTGATGATACCCTCCTTAAGCCCCCTATACACCACCACTTAGGTTACTGGCAATGCACATCTATTATCCTCCTATATTTTCTTTACAGAACTCTTGAGATGCACTGGTGAAGATGAAGATTGTTGTACTGAGGAAAACCCATGCGAGGTTGATGAAGGTGATTGTGATAATGATGACGAATGTGCTGGAAATTTAGTTTGCGGCAAAAACAACTGCAGATTCGGAGATTCTACTGATGACTGTTGTATGCAAGATGATACCACTACCGCTGCTCCACGAACCACAACCCGAGGTAAACTATAGAATTATTTGATTTATATTTTCTGCGACGAAAGATGTCAGCAGGTACATTACTTACGAAGAAATTTAGACAATATCTGAGTGTGATCAATCCAAAATGACATCAACTCCCTTGCTGGAATACTTTCAAAAATAAGAAGCTTTATTGTTGTCTCTCTTGCCTTATATGAAATTTTAACGCTTTGAATTTCCAGACAAACAATTGTCCACCCTTTAAACGGTCCCAGATTTTGCTGTCTGTTAGGTAACTCGATAACATGAAAATATTTACTTTGGAAAACTCGATGATAAGTAATAATCTAAAAAGGATTTTTATCGATTCCATAGCTCAAACCACCGCACGAAAATCCTTCCCACATTTGAGATGCACCGGTGAAGACGAAGATTGTTGTACCAAAGAAAAACCATGCGATGAACACGAAGGTGATTGTGATAATGATGACCAATGTCACGGAGATTTAGTATGCGGTAAAAACAACTGCCCATGGGGATGGGGAGATTCCACTGATGATTGTTGCATGCGAGATGATACCACTACCGCTGCTCCAACTACCACCCGAGGTAAGACATAAGACATAAGATTTATATTTCACTCGAAAGTGTACGTTTTAAAAAAAACAACAATATGAACAATATAATCTCAGAAAAAATACAATAACGAGTAAGGATTGGCACAGTCAGTCCGGCTGTTCTAGGTGCCGCTCCTTGGTAAAAATACGTATAAAAATAATAAACTGTTTTTGCGGAGTAAGGGTTCAATGAAAGGAGGATTTGTAAAACCTACGATAAAACCTACGATAAAACCTACGAAATATTATATTCTTAACAGATTGTTTATTAGCGCATCTACTCTCCTGCTATTTCAAAGCCAATTTGGAGACAAAAAGGGGTCAACACAACAATCTAAGAGCTAGTCTTCAAAGCCACACCAATGTTGAGCGATTAAGATCAATTTCTTTAAGGAATTGTCGCAAAATAATGGCTAATTCAACCATTTGATTGGCTTAAAAATACATCATGAAAATTCTGATTGGCATACTTGAAAAATGCCACAATGCTTTTCTTATATTAAAATTCATGAAGTCATTTCTTTGTAAAACCAATCTGAATCTTGATCACACAACTTTCTGCCAACCAAATGGTGGTTAAAATTAGACTCGATAGATCAAATAAAATCTACCAGATTCAACAAAAATTTTAGACTCTGTAAAACCTAAAGAAATTGAAAAGAAAAATCATTATTTGTTATCGTTATCTTCTCTGATCTTTTTTGATTTATTTTATAGCTCCAAGTACCTTTGAACAATCAACTGCTCGACAAACCACCAACTCTCACTTGAGATGCACTGGTGAAGACGATGATTGTTGTACCAAAGAAAACCCATGTGATGAACAAGAAGGTGATTGTGATAATGATGACCAATGTTACGGAGATTTAGTTTGCGGTAAAAACAACTGCAGATTCGGAGATTCTACCGATGACTGTTGTATGAGAGGTAATACACCAAAATTTTGCCAGCCAAAAAATATCAGCTTAGTAATTTTATAGTCATTTGAAATAAAAAACAATTTATTTACATATTTAAAACATTTCTTATTGCATTTTGGTTAAAAGCTATCATCGATAAATTATCAGTGCTTAGAAAAATTTAAGGAGAGGAAACAAAAATTCAACTAGATTATATGCAATGTTATTTTTTCTAAACACTTTTATTTACAAGCAACATAATTTGTCCTTCCTCCTAAGTATTCCCCACTTGCTAAAAAGCAGATCAGGTATCAACATATTAATAATCTGTTTAACTCTTATTCAATTTACTTATCATGTCTCTTATTCATCTTTTTCAGCTGAACACACTACCCAAGAACCACAAACTACCGCTGCTACCACCGGTAAGTACTACAATATGTTTTATGTTTATCTATTAACCCGATTAAACTAAAATATCAATGCTATCATATCGACAGAGTGCCCAAAATCGAGGGAAAAAGCGTACGAGATTTCTGTTCAGACAATAGGATTTCCATGAGATTCCCGAAAAAACAGTAGAAATTCATACGAGATTTCTACACAATGATTCACCACTCGCCCAGAAAATACAACTATCTAAAGCAAAAGCAACTAAACTGATTAAAAATAGTGTCAATTTACCAAATGACTGATAATGAAGTACTAAACATTTAAATTATGACAATTCAAAAGATAAAGAAACTTCATATCATACCATTTCTGGTTCGGTAACTGCTTCGTTACATTTCTGAAAAGTTTATGTTATAGACTTTGCTCGACCGAGTATTAATTCATACCCGCTTTCTAGATACATTGCGTTGTACTGGACAATTTGGGTGTTGCAGTATCCACGAGAAATGCAACGCTGACGAAGGAAACTGTGATTATGATTCAGATTGTGCGGGCAATCTTGTTTGTGGTCGAAATAATTGTCCATGGAGTTTTTTTGATAACTGTTGTATGAAAGATGAAAAGAAAGGTAAAACAGATTGAAAAAATGTTGCACATAAGATAAAGCACCGAAATCGATAATAATGTTTATCTGATCTAATCTTACCGATCCAATCAGCACCGTGTTAGCACTCAATAAGCACCAGTTGTAACACCATTGTTGATATGTGAAATATTCCAATAAACTCGCTGCATGTCAGGATTTTAAATTATCAGTATCATTTCATTGTAATGCACTGCATTTTAATTGACATTGACTTCAGCATATGTTCCACAATTTTTTAAAAATGTAATCGTGAAGGATGTCTGAAATTGAAATTATGTCAAATTACGGGCATATAATTTTAATTAAAAGTTTATAACGAGAAGCCTTTTCATTTATATTTGTAAAAATAGTATAATATAATATTTCATCGGTCATCATCAGACGTTGACAAAAATACAACTCTTTATATATATATATATATATATATATATATAAACCAATCAGAATCTTCATGATGTAACTTTCAACCAAATAAAACATCAATAATTTAAAGTCTACTGTCTACCTACCATATCTTATAGCGTTAGAACCAACATCATCATTGCGATGCCAAGGCAAATTCGGGTGTTGTTCCGAGCACGCACCCTGTGAAGTGGATGAAGGAGTTTGCTATTACAACTCGCACTGTGCTAGAGATTTAGTTTGTGGTCAGAATAACTGCCCATGGAATTCAACTAAAGATTGCTGCATGGAAATAGGTACTCTCTCTTTTACAAACAATGTGTAAATTCTAAAACCAACAAGATTCGTATAAGCTCAAAATTCCGTTTTAAACATTGTTTATAAAAGAAAGTATTGCTATTTCCTTGCTTGCTCCACGTCTATTCCGAATAATTGTTTTTATTTAGATCCATTTCATTTTGAGTTATTATTGGTTACTTTTTTCAGGTCTTTTCTCAATATCAACTAGGAAAAGAACTGCTTCTGTTTATATTAGTCTAGGATTACAAAGTATAGCCACATGCACTCTGGTAGAAAGCAGACTTTTAATAGTGCGATACTAAAGAAACAAAAATAGTTCATGATACTTCTTAATGATCTATCTGCATCATATTGTGTCGCTTAGCAGATTAAAAGAATACTTGATTTTACCTAAGTATTTTCCTTATCTTTAGATGCCCAAACCACTGTTCGACCAAAAACCCAATCTCACTTGAGATGCACTGGTGAAGATGAAGATTGTTGTACTAAAGAAAACCCATGTGATGAACAAGAAGGTGATTGTGATAATGATGATCAATGTTACGGAGATTTAGTTTGCGGTAAAAACAACTGCAGATTCGGAGATTCTACTGATGACTGTTGTATGCGAGATGATACCACTACTGCTGCCCCACGAACCACAACCCGAGGTAAACTATAAAATTATTTGATTTATCATTTCAGCGACACGAATGTCAAGACGAAAATAGAATTTAGCTGATTCATTACTTACAAAAATATTTAAATAGAGTCTGATAGATTTAAAATCACACTTTTAGAAATCTTTATTCCTTTTATTCAAAAAGTTCTTAATATAAGAAGTTTAATCATAGAGCTTTTTCACTTTTATAACGAAGTAGAACTTTTGATTTTTCGTTTTTTCTTGATTTGAATTTTCTGTAATTTTGTTGTAATGTAGTTTAATAATATAAAAGTATTTACGATAGAAAACAAATCGAATATCATAATCTAAGAAAATTTTCATTGATTCCATAGCTCAAACTACCGCACGAAAATCCTTCACACACTTGAGATGCACTGGTGAAGACGATGATTGTTGTACCGAAGAAAACCCATGTGTTGAACAAGAAGGTGATTGTGATAATGATGACCAATGTTACGGAGATTTAGTTTGCGGTAAAAACAACTGCCTATTTGGAGATTCCACCGATGACTGTTGCATGGCTAGTACCACTACTCGAGCTCCAACTACTACTACTGGTAAGTATTTTTATTAATGTTAACCCTGTCCATCACGATTATACTTAAGGATGTAGGCGCTAATGCCTAAAATTTTGTCGATAAAGACTTGAAAAGTCTAAAGCTCAATAAAGAAATATCCCCAGTTAAAAAATCCCTTGTATTTGATCTGAAATCAAGCATAAGATAGCGTAAATATTGATTCTATAGCTCAAACTACCGCACGAAAATCGTTCCCACACTTGAGATGCACTGGTGAAGATGACGATTGTTGTACCGAAGAAAACCCATGCGATGAACAAGAAGGTGATTGTGATAATGATGACCAATGTTACGGAGATTTAGTATGCGGTAAAAACAACTGCCTTTTCGGAGATTCCACCGATGACTGTTGTATGGCTGCCACCACTTCTCGGGCCCCAACTACTACTACTGGTAAGTATTCTTATAAGTTTTAACCCTGCCCATCACGATTATACTAAAAAATAAATGCGCTAATGCCTAAAACTTTTGTCGATAAAAAAGTAAAGTCTAAAGCTCAATAAAGAAATATCGCCAGTTAAAAAAATCTCTTGTATTTGATCTCAAATCAAGCATAAGATAGCGTAAATATTGATTCCATAGCTCAAACTACCTCGCAAAAATCTTTCCCACACTTGAGATGCACTGGTGAAGACGAAGATTGTTGTACCGAAGAAAACCCATGCGATGAACAAGAAGGCGATTGTGATAATGATGATCAATGTTACGGAGATTTAGTATGCGGTAAAAACAACTGCAGATTCGGAGATGCTACTGATGACTGTTGTATGCAAGATGACTCTACCACTCGTGCTCCAACCACTACCAGAAGTAATTAATATTCTCATCAATTATTCACTACTAATACTTAAAATCCAATCAAAATTCGCTAATTGATTTGCTACAAACGTCTATTCTCCTAAACCTTTTGTTACTTGATCTTGATGAAGAATTGTAAGAATTTTTGAAAAGAAACTTTTTTTTATTTAGAAACTACTACCACCCGAGAAGCTACTACCACATATGCTCCAACCACTCAAGGTACGTTATCTATTATAAATTTGATATTACATTCAAAATAAACTGCATTTATCATTAGTTGCAACAAGACAATTTCTTACGACAGAAGTCCTTTACTGAGAATACTTTTGCATGAAAATCCCTGCTTTGAACGGACTGCAAAATTAGTTCTAAATCTTGTAAATAAACAACGTGTTTTTAAACAAAATATGTATTTAAGCATCATTTTCTTTATTCTATACTTATTTTCATGCTTTTCTTTTTTCTTTAAGCTGAGTCTACCTTCGCCCAAAAGAAAGCTGATATGATCACTTTTAACCATGCTGAAACCAACCGACTCGTCTACACCATCCAAGTCCTCCCAATTACCTACACCATCAAATTCTCCGTCAAACTTACCGGATCTATCTCCGGTATCTCAAGTGTTTTCCGATTCACCCTCGGTGGAAACAAAGAAAAATTCGGTGACCGAATCCCAGCTGTTTTCTTCTCCAAGAATTCATACTATGGTGGAAACACTCTCAAAATCGCAAGTGATATCAACGTAAAGAACAACGTTGTCGAGTACAACAACTTCCCAATGCACCAATGGGTTGATATCGAAATCCAATACGTCAGTATCATGCATGTCTACTATTACATTGTTGTCGTCGATGGACAAGAAATCATGAAGATCGAAAACGAACGACCACGAGTCTTCAACAACGTTATGGTCTATGCTTGTGACCGATTCTACCCAGCTTTCAAAGGATTGATTCGAAACTTCAAAGTTATAATTGGTAAGTCACATTAATGAAAAAAAAACTGTACACAAAATCTTAAAATGTTAACTAAGCCTATAATTATTCATATTACTTCATTAATCGATGTAATGAGAATTTGCAAATAGTATAGTTTAGATAAAAGTAATGATTTGCCAGATATGTTCCTTAGTTTAACTTATATTTAATAATTATATTTTCTTTAGCCCAACCAGCTCAACCAGCTCAACCTCAACAACCTGCTACCACCACCACTACCACCACTACAACCACCACTCGGCGACCAACTACTGACCCAAGTAAGTAAACGCCCATATTCGGATTTTACGATATTTTTACATTTGCACATTTTTTATAACTTTTCTCTGATAAGGAAAATAAAGGCAATTTTAAAAATGAAATAACAAACTCACTTTTAGATTTATATCTTAATTGGAAAATGCAGAAACCAATGAAAATGATATAATCACATCTGAAAGATTTTGATCTTCCAAATAAAATATATTTTTTAAAAATCTTCAAAACAAATGGTCAAATCAATTTCCATATAACTTCATCACTAATTTCTCTCTTTTTTTTCGTAGATGCTTTAAGATGTACCGGTCAAGATGAAGACTGTTGCACTGTACAAAACCCATGCAGAGAACGCGAAGGAGATTGTGATTCTGACTCGCAATGTGCTGGAGACTTAGTCTGTGGATACAACAACTGTCCATGGGGAGATGAAGATGACTGCTGTATGAAAAAAGGTAAGATAAATGTATATTTGGTGGTTTTTTTGAATCCTAATATTAGATTCTCGACAAATCAATTTATTTGTTAAGATTAGTAATCATGTAATTCACAATAACAATTCAAGCAACCATATCCAAGGAAAAGATTTCTTACATATTCTTATTCATTTCACAGGTTTTGATTGCGTTCATTTTTTTATTTTAGTTATCCAAACCACCTTCACTACCACCACTAAGAGTACGTATTTATTACCCATTGATTATAATTCTTTATTCGAATCAATTACATCTTACATAAACGGTATAAGTGCAGTTAGAAGTAAATTTCAGTTCAATTGTAGTTGAGCTCTTGTAGCAATAGACGGCTATCTGGCCAACGTTGCTTTTATTCAAAGGCCTTTTTTTTCCCACTTTTTGGTACTTTTATTTTGATATTTTGTTGTATATTTTTCAACGGATGATAATTTAATTCAACAAATGACCTCATGTAAGATTTAGCAACAGAAAAATAAGACAAGAGAGCTACTAAATACTTGATATTTATCAATTTAGGAAGAACTACCACTACCACTACCAAAAGACCAACTACTGTTGCTGCTAGTAAGTATTTATATTTCTCACCTCTGTGTGCTTGGTCATTGTAAAATTTTGTCCCATAGATTTCAAATATTTCTTTTTGAAAGCTCTCATAAAAGATAAACTAGATGTTTCAAGAATGGATAGCAAAAATAAATTGTGATTCTACCCATCGCATATCAATTACCCGATTGACTTTGTTAGGTTAGAGATGTTGCCATTTTAATAGCTCAGTATTTCTTGCAAGAACTGTTAGACTCTTTGTTGCTTTCAAATAGTAATCTGTTTATCATAAATTGATCAAAATTTGAATCTCAACTCTCTTTCCCTACTTTTCTTACGCATAGTTGATGGAAACTGGGGAATGTGGAAATCATACACTTGCTCCCGAACTTGCGGAGGAGGTAGCCGAACTAAAATCCGATACTGTGACTCACCAGCCCCACAAAAAGGAGGGGATTTATGTATGAAACTCGATGGAACTCTCAGTCGATACGAAAGTGTCCGAGAATCATGCAATGAACAAGGATGCCCAGGTAAACATTTAAGTTAATAGATTAAGTAGTTTAAGTAATTGTAAGAGTTTTTCTTTATATACTTTAATTTGGACAGTTAGTCCCATGTTCATACGTTAACACTGCCATAAACGCAGAATAACTATGACTGCAATAAACTCATAAAAGTTACTTATAACGCAGAAGGAAAGAAATGAGTGTCGTATTTCCTTAGATTATGAATATTATGAAAATTACTACTTATTTCTTCATCTAATTTTACAAAACACTGAAGAAAAATTGACAAAGAGCAAACCATACCTCATAGAGTCTTACATGATCCCTGTTAGATAGGATGTCCCACCTAATTACCTTTTTATGATGTTTACTCATCTCATCTCATATTTATAATACTACTCTTTTAGTCAATGGACAATGGAGTTCATGGGTTTCAAGTGCTTGCTCCAAATCTTGCGGAGGAGGTCATCAAACCAAAACTCGATACTGCAACAACCCAGCTCCACAAAATGGAGGTATGAAATGTTCAACCGCTTACGGAGTTGAAAGCAGTTACGAAACCATCCGAGTCTCATGCAACGATTTAGAATGCCCAACTACCACCATGGCCCCAACTACTGGTAAGTTCTACTTTTTCTACTTTTTTTCTTTGATTTGTGATTGATATAGATTAGTACATATGTTTTCTCTATTTTTTGAGGTTTGGATTTTTAGATTTATCATTTACCATTTAAATTTGTTGTTGATTGTGTCATATCAGAACATCTCAAAATTAAGACTTGTTTCTGTTAATTTTCTGTTTATTTTAGACTTGTCGCAAAAATATGTATGAATGTGCTGTTTGATTGATTGGATATTACATCATTGAGATTCTGATTGATTCACTCTAAAATGATTTTAAAATTGTTGATTTTAAAAATACATTAAATATTAACATTTTGAATTGTTTCTTCTGATTTAAAATTTCCACCCAGTCAAACTAGCAAAATTAAGAAAACCTTTTTAGACAAACGCTTAACTAAATTGAATTTTCTTCTTTATCAATCACAGCATTTCACCAATAAATATATTTCTTCTCTTTTTCCTTTTAGTTACCACAACCAGAAGCAATGCCAACGATAAACCAATTACATGCAGCACCAACGTCGATTTAGGATTTGTTCTCGATTCATCTGGCAGTATCCGATCTTACTACAGCAAAGAAAAACAATTCTTGAAACACGTTGCTGAAATCTTTGGAGTAAGCCACAACAAATCCCGAGTTGGTGTCATTACTTTCAGCAACCACGCTGAGCACAGCATCAAATTAAAGGATCACGACAACGTCCATGATTTCAACAATGCCGTTGACGCTATTGGATTAATGGGCTCTGTCACTAGAATCGATCGTGCTTTGAGAACTGCTCAAAAAGAAATGTTCACCGTTCAAAATGGTGCTCGAAATGGACTCGCTAAAGTTCTCGTCTTGTTGACTGATGGTTCACAAACCAAACGACACGATTCTGAAGACCCAGCTATGATTGCTGAAGAATTAAGAAATGAAGGCATTGCATTGATTGTTGTCGGAATGGGAGGTGGTATCAGTCACAACGAATTGAAAAAGATTGCTGGTAGTGAAGATAATGTCTTCATTGCAACTTCATTCAATCTTTTACTCAGTGAGAAATTCATCAAAGTTGTTCGAGACAAAGCTTGCAAAGGTAAATATAGATTTATTTGTTAATTAAAAAAGCTAAACCCGGTTAATACCCTGGAAAGGGCCTTTCTATTTTTTATAAGAAACCTTGAACAAAATCAGTTAAACAACTTTTATATTTATTGCTATCTCTAGTAGTTAGTCATTGTGCATATGTTTATTCTCATAACACGTTTAAAAGTCCGAGGAAAGTTTGAGTGACATCAGATCCTCCAAGTCTAGCTCCAGCTTTGTAAGATTTTACATATCTAAAGGATTTTACATACCTAAATACTCTTCTGTTTTCTTTTAGAATCCGTCTGGAGACGAAAGGCTTAAGCGTTGAGGACATTAACAAATCTTCATGATGATATTTGTATGTGAATACATACATCTATCGCAAACATGCACCATAACGACTTTGTGCTTTATAATCTTGGTTAGAATTTCGTACTCTTGACTGTGCGAAGTTGTATGCCAATGGATTTTAAAGTTCCAACGTGCATAATAGAGTGCGATTGCAGTTTTACCAACAAAGATAATAGTTAGCAAAATTTTATAGGATTGATTTTTATAATGATTTGGTATGCGAGTATGCTCTGAGTTATATTATAGTATATCATTGTGATATAATTTAGTTTTTATAAGTGTATCCGAGTGTGAGATAATCTTTAGAAGAAAATATATTATCAAGATAAAATGACATATTTTCTTTGCTTCGTCTATGGCCTTCTTAACCCTAAACCTAATGGGGGAGCGGATTCCGCCCCCTGCTGGTTTTTGTTCAATAACTCAAAAATGAAAAAAGATAAAGCCTTGTATTTTTCTGACTTTTAATATTATTTAGTTTTACACCTTTTGGCAAGTTTCCTAGTAGATCATACCAAGGACTTTAACTCCAGGAAGTCTTAACCCAATTGCATGATTTTTAAAGATTCGAGGGAGAGAGGCGCGAGGAAGGCACTTGACCGGTTTTTCTGTACTAGTATAATGACGTCATCACAAAAAGAGTGCTGACGTAGGCATAATATTGAACCAAGGAGTATTTTTTTAATTTTTATGGTAGATCTCATAGAGTTCTATAACTCGGCCGGGTTACACCTCAATTGCTTAATTTCTAAGGATTTTAGAGAGGGGGTGGACTCCGTCCCCCAGTAATATAGCTCTTAAAAAGGCTCAGTAGGTTTAGGGTTAAGTAACGGCTTTGTCGAAAACATCACAAATTAGTCTCTATTTCCCTAAGGGTGGGGGAGCTTTACCCCGGCTGCTATGCATATCTATTTTTATATATTTAATTTTTATAAACCTATCATGTGACTATAAAGATTCTTATATGACTCTCAATTTCCCTTCCATTTATCATTTAAGGAGATATATACGCGTTAATAGGTGTTTCGAAAATGTATTTTATTTTTGTCGTGATTTTAATCCTTACATTATTTCACATCTGCAAATGAAATTTTTTTTTGGGGTTTTCTGCCAAAATTCCGCTAAAATGACCCAAACAGTTTACCCTTTTTCCTATATTTGTGTAAAAAAGAGGCAAAATTTGATGGCGCCATGCCGTTATAGAAAAATTTAGTTCAAAAATGTCCCCTCAAAAAACTGTTACGGGTAAAACATTATTTGAAAATGTAATGCAAATAATGCACAATTATCTGTAAGTAAAACTAGAGGGGGTTCGCCTTTATCGGACATTCTTAAATCAATGGCAAAATTTTCCACCTTTGAGGTCATTTTGTTTTTTTTTCCTGGCAATGTTCAGATTAAACCTTAAGATTTTCCAAGAACCCACTATTCAAAAAAATATTATTATTTATTGTGTAGATTTTTAAGGTTTAGTACAT
>JAUKPT010003264.1:0-12239 GCA_032273505.1 Nanomia bijuga | reverse complement strand
TACCTAGAACTCCCCCTTATACTAATGCATTTTTTCTGAACCTGCAAGACAAAACTTTATTTTGATAGTTTGACATATGTTTTGAATATCTAAGATAACTGTGACCTCAAAGTACCTCAACTGAAACGTCCATAACAGAGAATCAGGCCATGTATATTATAGATGGCTGTGCATGAGTGTGGGCAAAATTCTACATTGGAGGATGAGATTCAACATAGCCACAATACAATTGCATCTGGTCCATAATTTTGTTACATCTAACCAAGTTATTTAAGTATGTACGGGAGCTTCATTATTTTACCGTACTTTTTTGTAATTTTTGGATATGTTTGTAAGCTATAAAAATTAACCGCAATTTTAAATTTTAAAGAAAATTCACCGTTTAGTTGCGCGGGAAATGAGGGTTTAAACTCCCTATTTTGCCTTGTGATTGATTTTTCATGATATTTTCATGATATTTCATGATTACGGTGAGTTTTTACACAATTATAAATAGAGCTGAAGAGAGATTAAAATGTGTGTAAGTTTTAATTAGCTATTGTACTTGATGAAATAGGCATGAAAATATCACATTTTTTAACAACAAAATAAGGTTTATTCGGAGTTGTACTTACCGAACAACCTTAAATGGTTCAGGTTTAAAATGTTTTCACTAAATTATTAACCAGATGCAATTGGATTTTGACTATGTTGAATTTTACACTTCATTGAAAGATTTCACCAACATTCACTGTACAGCCAGTGGGGTTAAAATCAACTTTGTGGGGTGAAATCAAGAAACAAATTTTACACAATTTGGGAAATATACCATACGTAGGTCAATTTTGGATTTTTAAGGCAAGGCTGATTTTCACCTCTCAAGCTGATTTTCGCCCCCACTTACAATAGTCCTGCTATGGAATTCTTCAATTGTATTTAAGGCTAGTAAATAGCTATTGATTCCATAATTATCATCCATACTTTCTTCATGATCAATCCTTACATTCAACATTGCCATACAGTCAGAAAGTACATTGTCAGTGTCATCAACATAAATTGGTCTTGTGTCATTATAGTCATCCTCTTGAAGAATACCTTCTACTCCATAAAAATCATCCACAATATCAGGTGCTAAACCGATAGGTGTAACAGTCCGAATACGGTGAGTTGACCAGACATTAGACCAAATTTTTAGCTTTCGGTAAACATAGTGTGACGCAGCTAAATGTGTAAGATCTAATGGATAAAGTCTATCACATTCCTTCATAAAATGAAATAATTTGTAAAATAGTCCTAAAACTCCATCATAAACATCACTCCA
Source organism: Nanomia bijuga (assembly GCA_032273505.1). NCBI lineage: Eukaryota > Metazoa > Cnidaria > Hydrozoa > Siphonophorae > Agalmatidae > Nanomia > Nanomia bijuga. Next base: position 10,939 of record JAUKPT010003264.1, on the reverse strand, counting down.
CAATCTCTCTATTCTTTGGTTATGTGTGCTTTTACCAGTAATCATTCTTCCTTTATCAATATCTCGGTTGGTAAGCATGAAATCAGCTACTCCTATGTTCTCTTTTCCTTTATCAGAGAGTACCCTTGACGGGAGACCATAATTATCTACCCCTTCCAAAAAACATGCAAATACAGTGTTGGACTTGTTATTGTTAGTACATTTCAAAACAACTGGAAGACGGCTAAATCCATCTATCACACCTGTCACAATAAAATACCAACGAACAAGTTTAAGATTGATGTCAATATGCCACAAGTGATTTGGGCCTTGAACATTATAAATACGTCTGTGCAATTTTCTCTTTCACCTTTCTTGAACACCTTGCGCGTCAACTCTGTGCAAACTTTCTCCTAGTCTTGACCTTTGAATGACCAACCTTTTTTCTTTTAGTATTTCTCTTAAAATGAGTTATCCACTATTTGGAAACCCACCTACTACCTCACTTACTTCTTCATCTAAGTGAAATTACGTTTTGATAATCCGTATTGACTCATCCTACGATAAACAGTTCTTTCCGAAATAGAGAGTAGATCAGAGATCTCTGAGAGGAGAAAACCATCATCAAGAAGACTCTGCAGACAGGATTTAGGGATATAAAACGTTGGGGCACCACCACATTTTCCAATAAAACTTTGAGGCTTCTGATTCTGCTTCCCATTTGAAGAACACTGTACTCTTAATCGCATAATAATTCCACGGTCATTCAAACCAAGATCAGAAAACTCTGATAGAGATAATAGTGAAATTATATCTGGTGTGATTTTTTGGTTCCGAAAGGTCTCGGTAAATTCACCAAGACTAAGACTGTTTAAAACACGAGCCATTTCCCTTTCACCCGCCATCCACCATCCGCCATCTTTTAAAACATGTGCTTCTGAGTTTTTCGAGTTTCACACTACGATGAGGAGGAGAGGTATCAAAATTGGAGCTATGTGGAGAAGGGACCGCGTAATATGTGATATGCACCGCGTAATATGTTATATGCACAGCGTAATTTGGTATATCTTATATGCACAGCGTAATATGTTATATGCACCGTGTAATATTTTATATGCACATCGTAATATGTTATATGCACCGCGTAATATTTTATATGCACAGCGTAATATGTTATATGTACAACGTAATATGTTATATGCACAGCGTAGTATGTTATATGCAGCGCGTAATATGTTATATGCACAGCGTAATATGTTATATGCAGCGCGCAAAATCATCAGCAATGACTTGTGGCAGTTACGGCGTTCCATAAATATATCTACTTAGAAAATTACAGTGAGGCAAAAAATTAAAGAAAGGAAAGAAAAAAAACACAAAAAAAATACGGTAACAGAAAAATAAAAGAAAAAAATGGTGACTAATTATTAGTTATGAGTCGACGTAAAGAAGGAGTCGCACTAGCTCATTATTTATTATGTTTTAAAGATTATTGGAGTTTAGTATTGGGTTGATAGTACACAATAAAGCTCTTCTATGGATTATGACATTCTAATAGAAAATGAGATGTAGCTTCAGAATCAGGTAAACAATCAGAGGTCATTGACTGTATCTCTAAAATTGTGATGTTTTTTGTGGGATTTGAGGTGACTCAAATTAGTTCTCACCTGGTATAACCATTTAATACCTTTGGGGTCGTGTATGTTTTTCTGGTCTAATCAGTTTCAAAATAGAAGATTTGAAAGTAGATAGATTTGGAGAGTTCTTGATACTTGTATCCAAATTATTCCATAAGCTTGTCACAACAGGATAAAAAGAGTTTTTATATTTGTTAGTTCTGGAAGGGATAAGGGTTTAGAGTCTGGTGATGACGAAGTGTGTAGAAACGTTTTGGTGCAGATAGAGATTTCCTGAGATACTCTAGAGTGAGATTGTTCTGAATCTTGTATATCATAATTAATCTTCGAAAATTCATACCTTTCCAGGCCCCAGTAATTCCTAAAGCAGATTCGTATTGATTATTTTCTAGAGAATTCATGATACAATTTCAGGATAGAAAACTTTGAAAATAGTTACCAATGGCTGGCTTATCATAAATAATGTCACAATAATGAAGGTGAGGACGAATGTGCATTTTGTAAATTTGATCAAGAGATTTAGTTGGTAGAAAAGGTCTTTGCTTCAATGTAGGTGTTATGTTGGCTTTTTTCCAGCAAGCAGGAAAGATACCAGTGTGTGTTATATATGAAAATATTATACCGTAAAATAATTATGCCTGTAGACTTGGCATGTATATCTATTGGTGACCAGCTAAAAATTCTTTCCGCATGAATCAGGGTGTCAAACATGGTTGTATTTTAAGTCCTCTTTTATTTTATATCTTCCTCTCTTATCTACCAGATACTCTAGGTAGAGGTGATTGCAACCTATTTTATTGATCAAATAAAAACACTAAACGCACTGATCTGAGACTGGGGGCGGAATCCACCCCCCCTCTCTAAAATATTTAAAAATGAAGCAATTGAGGTATATCCCGGTAGAGTTAAAGACCTCCATGGGATCTACAAGAAAAATAAAAAAGTACCCCTTCGTTCAATATTTTGCCTACGTCAGAACTTTTTTGTGATGACGTCATTATAAATATATAGATGCTTCCTCCGTGTCTCCCTCCCTCAAGTCTTAAAAAATCATGCAATAATTGGATTGAGACTTCCTGGAGTTATATCCCGTTATATGATCTACCTAGAAAGTCGAAGAAAATGATTTTTGGTCCATCATTTTGCTAGCGCCATCATTTGTGATGATGTCATTATATATTTTTTATATATGTACGGAAAAACCTGTCAAAAAAAATGACGTCACTAGCTCCAAATTTCAAAAAAACTGGTATAGATGTTTCTCAAAACACCATAAACATATCTTAAAAGAAGCAGCCTCATATTACTATCCAAACAAAAGACAGGTGTTTTGTTTTTGGTTATACCTCAATTGCTTTATTTTTAAAGATTTTAGAGAGGGGGGCGGATTTCGCCCGTCAAGTCTTAGAGCACTCAAAAATGTCCAGTTCAAATAGGGTTGAACTGAAATTATGTAAACAATTATTTTGATTTTCATAATATCTTTAAGGGGTCGGTCAAAGTTCGACTACCACCTGGGATAACGGACTTTGTCCGTTAATTTGAATACCCCCCTCCCCCCTTTGATAACAGCCTAGGTGAGTAGCTCTCAGATTTCTGCATCTTAAAATGGCATGAAATAAAGCCATACGCCTAGCTTCCTAGAGATTTACAACAAATACTTTAAAGAAATTAAAATAAGATATAAAACATATACAAACATGACATACGACATGAAAAATAAAAATACATAATGATTAACATAAGAACTTATGTTAGAAAAATGAGGCTTATTATGACAGGAAGTGGGGAAGTATCATCAAAAGTGCTCTCAGATGATGGCAAGGTAAAGCCTACTCTATAAGGTACACGCCTTTTTGATAAGAAAGTAGTCAATATGAAAGTATATATATAGGAAAAATATCAAAAAAATCAAAATCCTTAAGGAAGTTGATAAGTGTTTTATATCTAGCCAACTTCCATCAAAGAATTACTGGATATAATTGCTCAAAAGTGACCTTTCATAGGACCAAGTACGTAGCTGAGAGGTGGGCACGGGGGACATTGGCCCCACAAATGAGCATATTCTATGTAGTATGCCCCTCCTCATCCAGAATATTGACAATATTTGTTTTTGTTTCTTGAAAAGTTTGATTACCTCTTCCAATTTGCAGCTGGCACTTTGACCCCCTCCCCCTAACGGACAAAGTCCGTTATCCCAGGGGGTGGTCGAACTTTGACCAAACCCTAATTGGATTCATTCCCATGTGTCGCTTGTGGAATAATTGTTTATATTCACCTTGAGCATACGTCTTCCCTCAGACATGTAATTAAGAGAAGAGATGGCAATGTGTGCGCTCCTTTCGATTGCAATATTTGGCTAATTTCACATTGCTTTCTGATTGGTTAAAAGAAACGCAAGATAAACTTGGTGATTCTCGGTTCTCGGTTCTCGTGAAACGGGTCCGATACAATTTTGCTGGTCCGATATACTCAATCGGGTCCGTAAAAGTCAACGGAAAAGAATTCCGCGTAGTCGGGACTATAATAGTATAATAGAAAAATAAAAAACGACATTTAATACAGTGTGTCCACGAAAAAACCCGACATTTAATTGTTTTTCTCCCTCTAAACATATTAACAATATATCATATTTTGAAATGTTGAACAATATGGCTAAGTGCTTCATATTGTTAACTTGCCGAACGCAAAATACTCTGGTTCTCGAGATGTGGTGTCCGGAAGTTTTCCAAAAAAAGTACCTATCTTTGTACTCGTTTTTCGATACTTTATTATAGTCTTTATGGATTGTAGATAGTCTAGATTGATTCAACGTGACTTAAAATACTTGTATTCCAAAGGACAAGCCATTCCGACCGTCCGGTCGGTCAAATATGACCAAAAAGTGTCATTTTCGAGTTAGCTTTTTTCACAATGTCATATAGCTCATATAGTCCCAACATTGGCATTTTAAGCGGCATGTCCGCGAATATTCTGGTTCTCGGGATATTGCATCCGGGCAGTGTCTGAAATACTGAAATTTCGCTACGTGGCCATATTTGGAGCCATATTTCGACCTGTTCTGTTCGTTTTGATTAAGTTGGAGATTATTTTGATCGATTCACTATAGATTGAACTATTTACATGGTAAATAACGCCTCGGATTTCTCCTATCGCAAAAATATCAAGTCTCACGAAACGACGGCCTATGCTATGCAAATCATGAATTTTTTTAAGTGGAAAGCACATTTGAGTCGAGAGAAAATGGCGGTCAGTTATGACAATGTGTAAACTTTAGAACCCAGTTTTTCTATACTTAAACACGTGATGTCTTTCTTGAATCAAGAACAATGAATTAATACATCAATTGGAATTTAATATGATATTCCTCTGATGTGCATATGGGACTTTCTCTTATCGTTAACCTGTTATATCGCGTGGATGTGCCACTCAGTCAAAGATCGTGAATAGACTTAAACTTTCTGATATGATCTGCATTTCAGTCTTTTTTTTTTAATTCTTAACTAATTATGGAACTTTCTACAGAGTTAGATTTTCGAAAATTCTATTTAATTTTGAATTATGACTGAAATTGTTCGAGGCTAATCTCGCTGCCAGTGTTGTGTATCCTAAGTGTATCTACGAGTGTTTTATACTTGTTGCATGTTTTCATTGTAGAATTCAACCTTATTTGATGGCTGTGTTGTTTTGGGAAATAGTGGCCGCCTTGCCTTTCAAGCGAGCAAGCCAGCTTTCTTTTAACTAAGACTGGTGGGAGGGGCGAGGGGGAGGATTTGTTGGTTGCATGCAGTGCTTTAGTAGAGAAAGCCGACCGTCACCAGACACTCGAAGCTTTCCTTACTTGAGCACAAGAGAAAAGTAGAGAAGGATAAGTTAGCAGATTTAAAGGGGTTTTCATTTGATTTTGTGTGTTATGTTACTTTTCGTAATGTTATTTTTTATAATATGTTATTTATCATTATAAGTTAAACAACATTGGGTTAATTAAAAGAATTTTCTCCATCTACACCTTTTCTATTTGGCTTTATTCGTATTAGCTCTTCATCGTCACTAACTTTCTTTAATCTAACGATACTATCGTCAGACACCGTTTTATTATCGAGGGCTAATTTCATCTCTTTCTTAAGTTTTTCATTTAGAGTCGTGGCTCTTCCTTAAGATCGCTAACTGTTTTTTAAAACTCACTATCTCGTCTTTAAATTCATTTACCTGTTTGCGTAACTGCTTGATCTTTTGTTGATTTGGACCTTGTGCGGTAAAGGTTGATGAATTTACCTCCTTGGGTGTTAAAAGGGGTCTTGGCAAAATCCTTATCGTTGGGGTGATAAGTTGAACGAGTAAGTCTGCATTGTATTCCAAACCATCATGGCTGCAATTTGACTGAGAGGATTACTTCGTATCATCATCCTGCTCCGAGTCTTCCGATTGGTTTATGATACCATCTTTGTCCGGAGGTTTATTTCTTTGTGACATCACTTCCAATAAGGGCTAATATCAGGATTTTGAGTAAACATTTACTTTTTTTGCCGAATTTATACAAATTTCTGACATTGAAGTTTATTGCAATAAGACTCATCTGTGACTTTTTATGCTAGCAACCTTTTATACATATGGTAATGTGCAGACGGGTTAGGTCTCCCCTGCCTAAAACTTGAAATGTCTGCAGTTTTTTCCCTGCTGGAGAAAGAAAGGTAATGAAGGTAAGGTATACAAACTGACAGCCCACTTTCCCTCGCATCGTATGGATTCACCCAATGGGATTTACAGTCTAGTGAATTGATAATATCAAGCTTTCGATATTGAGTAGTTGATGAAACTCAATTGTTGATGAACTGGGTATTGAACCATCACACAATTTGTAGTATTGGTTGGTTTGTGTCTGGAATAACATGGTTAACTATAGTTCATAACCGCACAGTTTTTCAAAATTTGGGCTTCGATGTAGTGTTATTTTCTTTAAAAAACATTTTGAATATTTACCTGAAAATCCCCTAGTTTTCATGGAAAAACGCCCGTGAAAATCCCTGAAAATCCCTGAAAATCAGTTGTAAATTTTTGTTTGACTCTGGTTATTGCTCTTAAACTTATCTTTGATAAATTTTGCAGAGAAAGTTCATCGCATTGTTTCACCGAAGAAACCTGTTCAACCCATCACCACGACAACGTGGAGGATTGGGCAGGAGATTCGAGAAAATGTTATAAAAGAAAGAAGAAACAGAACGAAGTGTGAGAAGCCAGTGATGGAAGAAAAGACAGCTGAAGCCACAACTACATCCAATGTTGTGTCTTCTTTGGCTGAAAAGCCTTTTGAAGATACCCAGAAAAGTAGTAAAGGTAAACTAATTTTGAATTTAAATTTCGCTGATACTTTGGCTTGGGGTCACTGCACAAATATATGTAAGAATTTTCCAAAAATTTAGTCTAATATTTTATAGTATGATAGTTCCTTTTCCTTTACCAAATCTTAGTTAGTACCACTCGTTGGTGAATAGATTTTCATTTTTCTGAAGAAACTAAATCAGTTTTCTTGAATTTGTAGGAATTTTGTTTTGATTGGTTGAAAATTACATCATCCTGAACCTGATAGGTTGATTTCGAAATGTCATCATATGATGTTTTGTTAAAACTAAAACTCTTAAGATTTTTAAACAAACCTATCAAAATAATAATTTCCAACCTACCAGATAATTAAATTTTCCTATAATTTTGTTTAATTTAACAGACAATCCCTAAATTGGTGATTGTTTGATATGTTTTTTCTGTACTTAATCATTTACTCATAAGGTTAACATTTTAGTGACAACACAAAGCACGAGTAAAAGTAAAAGTGAAGTAAGTCGAGATTCTACGATGGCGAACGACGAATCACTGCCGAAAGATAATGCTGCTCCTCACGATAACAGTGAAGAAATTGATGACTTGATTGAACAAGATATCGATGATAACCCTGAACAAGATGATAATAAAGATAAAGATGAAGATGATAATATGGAATCTGAAGTGAAAATATCTCTTTCTAAAAGTGTTCCAGAGTCGAAAGATTTATCAAAGATGTTATCGAAGAATGCTCTATCAATTATGAGCGAATTAACTGATGTTCCACTAGGTAAATTACACTTGTGTTAAGAATTTAATATCCCTCTACCCTCATATCCATATTTCATAACACAAATCAAAAAAAAAACTGGTCATCTGGTCCCTCCAAAAAATGTTCTAAAGAAGACTAAATTTCCTTGACGTTATGCAAACTTTCATTACTTAGCTAAGACTAAAAGTGTGCCATCTGATTAGTTGTTCTTCCAGGTTCTTCTATTATTTTTAGAAAAAGTTAAACCAAAGGTTGATACTGGTTTAAAACGAAAGAAAGTTGGAAAGAAATCAACTCCATTAAAAAGAAAATCAGGTAAACATTGTTGGGATGGAATGCTATTTTACCATTTTTGATTGGATCAATTTTAGATTATGTATATTAATGACCAGGCCCTATAGAGAAATAGGGCAGCGTAATTTTTTCGTCAAAATAGCACATTTGTTGGTTTATCCTAATATTTTGTTAAAAAAGGGCATATTTTAGACTTTTTTTGTTAAGGGCAGGGTCAAATGTGGACTTAAAATTTGCCTAAATTAAGGCCTAATGATGCATTTATTTATTTATTTGTTTAGATGAAGCCAATTACCCCAAACAAAAAGTACGTCATTATGATCAAGACGAAGTTCAGGTATGGAATTTTACAAAATTTGTTGTTGTTTTACCTTCAAAACTTAGAGGTAAAGTTTTTAATTCGCACCAGACTGGTTTTTTCAAGAGATTTTAATAAATGAAAAGGGGAATTGGGTTGTCACACAGTTTGATCCCTTTTATAAGCGGGTGGGATGAAACTTAAGCTATTTTAGGTACAAAAATCCTTGAATTTTTCTCTGTCATTTTTGTGATTACTTGCCATGATATGTGTACCACACCGTCAGTTGTGTCAAACGCCACCTAATTCCAGGAATAAAAAAGATTCGGCAATAAATCAAGGAAGAAATTAGGGTTTTGACCAGAATGTTTCTCTACTTGTCTATTCACCAATTGTATTCGTAGTGTGATTCAATAAAACAAGGAAATTATAACTACCGTTTTGATATCGGTCTTAATGTTGGGGTACGAAAGTCTTGATGGAAGGTGAGTGGGGGGGTCCCAAGAAGGAGGTGGATCATTAAGAGGGGATCATAACCTCTCTGGACTATGGTTATGTGAAACAATAGATGAGACTGCAGTTATTAGTTGAACCCCACTTTCATACCTATCACTCCTGCTTATTCTTCGTCAACTATAGAAATACATGCAGAAGAAACAGGCTGAAAGAAAACAACAACGATTGAAAGAAAAGAAAATGAGAGAGGAGCAGGCAAAAACACAACAACAAAAATTACAAGTATGTATGAAAGTTAAAACAATGTTTTTCTTTTAAGGCACGCTTTTTTATGCAATCGAGTGGTTGTTTCTGTTTTGTTTTTCTGTACTCTTTGGTCATGTTTTCAAAATTATCCAAAATTTATACCAGGTGAGTCAAAAAGATCCGTAAGGCTTTGACAACAGATTACACCATGATCTGATGGTCGATTCCCTGATAATTTGTTTTCAAGATGTAGCAGAAAGCCTGACTTAAATTTTGGTGTATGATTTTTTTAAATCCATTCAAAATTCGCTGAGATAAGTCCATTTTTGTGAAAAATCACATAATGAAGATCGTCAAAAAATGGTGAAAAACTGGGTATTAAATTCAATCAGCCTTTATTGTTTCTATTATTCGTATTTTAAAAGATAATGTTTTAACACAGCATATCGTCAAAAGTCATCGTGTGCCTCTTTACTTAGTGGTTTTTAAGAGTTAACGGTAAAAATGCTGAATATTCTTGTCAGTATTGATTGATTTATCTGACTTAAATGAATAAAGACATTTGAATTGATCTTCGTCAAAAACACGAATAAATCAATCAAATCAATCAAATCAAAATCTACCTGGAGATTTTCTCACAAATTTGAGATGTATCCTGACTGTCCAAGTTGTATTTTTAACTAACAAGACCCGAAGTAATATTATTGTTTTGTAGAGAAAAACAAAAATAGAGCGATTTCACGCGTAAAACATTTAATGCCATGTCTTTCACCATTTTTTGACCATTTTGATTATGTGATTTTTCACAAAAATAGCCTTATCTCAGTAAATAATGAATCGATTTTGAAAAATCATACACCAAAATTTAAGTTAGGCTTTATGCATTAGGAAATCGACTATCAAATCATGGTGTAATATGTTGTCAAAGCCTTAAGGGTTTTTTTTTCTCATATAAGACATTATTGGTTCAAACTTTATCGAAGTAGTTTTATCTCTCTTGCAACTTTTTACAGGTAAGGTAAGGTAAGGTAAGGTGGGCACTTATGATGGAACAGTCATACCGAGCCGTAAGCTCATTCGCCAACTGTCGTCACGTATCAACTGACTACTCGATTTTCCTCACATGGCATGTGTTGACCCGGCGGACTTACAGTCCAACGGTTGCAGTATCACACTTCAAATGATGTTATTTATCCTTAATACTTCAGAGTAGTTGAAACTACTGCTACATCTAAGTATTGATATTTTTGGCAAGTCTGGGTATTGCACACAGATTGCATGAAATCTAGTATTGATTGGTGTGAAACTTAAACACTCGGCCATTCTAGATCTAAAGCAACTTAAAGACTGCTTTAAAGTACCGCAACACAATTGTATTAAGAGGTTTTGACGCAAACTCACAATTTGGTAACCATTTTCTATTTTTTTCTATAGGAGTTGTATTGTAAGCAAAAGGAAACCCTAAAAGAGAATCTCGAAATCGGGAAACGAAATGTATATGGTGAAACATTCATTAAGTTGAGCTCCAAGATCTCTTCAGTAAGTTAACTATATATGACTTCTTGAATGCAAATCGATCTTTGGAATCCATGATCGTATCGGTATTCGTTTTCTTTTTCAACTTAGAGTAGGGTTCAGCCCTCTTAAGAGTCACAAAATAAAACACAACTTCTAAGATACTCCGAGTGACATTTGTCTCTGTGGTATCGGAACTGAAGATACTAGACATTTTATTTTCTCGTATTCGTTATACGCACATCAAAGGGCAAAGTTAGCTGCAACAACTATTACTATACTAACACCAAATAATTTAATTTAAATCATCTTGCTAACTCTGAATATCTTTATCTTTATGGCGACGTGTGTCTTTCTGATAATGAAAACAGAAACATACTCAAAGCTACAATAACATATCTAAACGAAACTAAACGTTTCTCATAG
>JAUKPT010003263.1:0-12240 GCA_032273505.1 Nanomia bijuga | reverse complement strand
AACCGGGACCCTGTTGAAAAACCGGGACCCTTTTATAAAACCGGGACCCTGTTATAAAACCAGGACACTGTTGTAAAATTGGGATCCTGTTATAAAAGTGGGACCATGTTGTAAAACCGGGACCCTGCTGTAAAACCGGGACTCTGTTTTAAACCGGGACCCTTTTGTAAAATTGGGATCCTGTTGTTAAAGTGGGACCCTGTTGTAAAACCGGGACCCTGGTGAAAAATCGGGACCCTGGTGAAAAACCGGGACCCTGGTGAAAAACCGGGACCCTGTTTTAAAACCGGGACATTGTTGTAAAACCGGGACCCTTTTATAAAACCGGGACCCTGTTGTAAAACCGGGACCCTGTTATAAAACCGGGACGCTGTTGTAAAACCGGGAACCTGTTATAAAACCGGGACCCTGTTGAAAAACTGGGACCCTGTTATAAAACCGGGACCATGTTGTAAAACCGGGACCCTTTTATAAAACCGTGATCCTGTTGTAAAACCGGGAACCTGTTAAAAAACCGGGACCTGTTGTAAAAGCGAAACCCTGTTGAAAAACCGGGACCATTTTATAAAACCGGGACCCTGATGTAAAACCGGGACCTTTTTTTTAAAACGCGACCCTGCTGTAAAACCGTGACCCTGTTGAAAAACCGGGACCCTGTTATAAAACCGGGACGCTTTTATAAAACCGGGACCCTGTTGTAAAACCGGGACCCTGTTATAAAACCGGGACCCTATTTTAAAAGCGGGACCCTGTTGTAAAAGTGGGACCCTGTTGTAAAGGCAGGACCCTGTTGAAAAACCGGGACCCTGTTATAAAACCGGAACCCTGTTGTAAAACCGGGACCCATTTATAAAACCGGGACCCTGTTGTAAAACTGGGACCGTGTTGTAAAACCGGGACCCTGTTGAAAAACCGGGACCCTGTTATAAAACTTGGACCCTGTTATTAAACCAGGACCCTGTTGAAAAACCGGGACCCTTTTGAAAACCCGGGACCTTGTTGAAAAACCGGGACCCTGTTATAAAAGCAGGACCTTGTTGTAAAAGCGGGATCTTGTTGTAAAAGCGGGACCCTGTTGAATATTTAGCATAATTATCTTCGTCATCTCATACCACCGAATCTGAAAATTCATTTGAGAAAAATCAAAACAAAGTAATTTACCTAGCAAAGCAACGAAGAAAGGAAATGCCAACGAACGGGAAATAAAATTACTAAATTAATATTTTGAATAAATGTGTATGAATCGAGCGAAGTCTTTAGATAAACGAATAACATTATTATTCAACTGTTTTGTTTATGTTTTTGTTTATGTTTATGTTTATCTTTATTATGCTTGAGTACGTTAAATCTTGCTGAGCGAAGAGTTATAATTGGAATTGACACGAACCCCTTGTAGCTTATCGCCTAAATAGTTGTAGATTAATTTTAGTGAGGTATGGTCAAAACCTAACAAATCTAGTTTAGCGATTAGTAGCTCATGTCAAAGACAATTGAAGGACTTAGATAAGTCTGAAAATGTATGCCACATTTATTAGATCTATCTAATGACGTTTTTCATAAATTGATAGGTATATTAGACAATTTTGTGCACTCATTCCTTTACGAAAACCATAGATAAAAATGAGAGTTTGTCTTCCATATATATATTAATTTGTGTACGCATCAACCTTTCAAAAAAATTTGACATAGATGACAGGGTCCCGGTTTTACAACTGGGTCCCGGTTTTATAAAAGGGTCCCGGTTTTTCAACAGGGTCCCGCTTTTATAACAGGGTCCCGCTTTTACAACAGGGTCCCGCTTTTACAATGTCCTGGTTTTACGACAGGGTCCCAGTTTTACAACAGGGTTCCGGTTTTTCAACAGGGTCCCGGTTTTATAACAGGGTCCCGGTTTTTCAACAGGGTCCCTGTTTTTTTAACAGGGTCCCGGTTTTATAACAGGGTCCCGGTTTTATAACAGGGTCCCGGTTTTACAACAGGGTCCCGCTTTTATAACAGGGTCCCGCTTTTACAACAGGGTCCCGCTTTTACAACAGGGTCCCGGTTATTTATAACAAGGTCCCGCTTTTACAACAGGGTCTCGCTTTTTTAACAGGGTCCCGGTTTTATAAAAGGGTCCCGGTTTTACAACAGGGTCCTAGTTTTATAACAGGGTCCCTCTTTTATAACAGAGTCCCGCTTTTATTAATTTACTTTGAACTGGGTCCCGGTTTTAATAAGTGGTTCCCGGTTTTATTGGGTCCCGGTTTTACTGGGTCCCGGGACCGGGACCCAGTACCGGTTATACAACTTGCCTATTTATTTGACGTTTTATAAGTGTATCACTTGTCTGATGATAATGGCAGTAGACCATTGAAATATCACTCATTATGAAACTTCTTGTATTAATCTTTCTCATAATAATTAAATGTTTGTAATCTTGTCAAATGAATTTCTTTGAATTTTAGACATGTCGTATAGAAAGGTATTTTCCTTGAAACACTCGTACACTCGCCTTTGGTTGATATGTTGGTTATTGTTCTATCTAGTATATCGTCAGCTACAAACCGACACCCGACCCATTGACGCTGTCGGTACTAGTTACCATTTTTTCTATTTTTTTTATTTACACTTTTTAAAACACGTGCGTTACAAGTAATGAAAGTCCGGGGGCTGAGAGGGGTCCTGTGTGCAATCATATGTCCCCTAATTTTAACTCTTGATCATTGTAGGGGACCCCTAGGAGATTGAAAAAAACTTGGGTAGACATTCCAGATGTGGGGCAGAAAGGTGTAATTCAAGATGGCGTCCAAGATGGCCGCCGCGCCATTATAACCAGTATAACTCCATGTGGAATTGTCCTAGGGTGATAAATTTGGTGCCTTTACCTAGGTTTTTGGGGTCAAGGAATCCATTAAAATCATTTGCAGGGTGAAAAAAGTATGGGATAACAGTGAAATCCAAAATGGCAGCCAAGATGGCTGCCGCGTCATTATAACCAGTATAACTCCATGTGGAATTGTCCTACAGTGATAAATTATATCCTTTCTTTAAAAACTCAGAGTGAAGGAGTGTACTATGACCACAACCGGTTGTGTATAATGACTTAGAAAGCCTTAAGGAAGCTGAGTTAGTCATTATTAATTGTTAGAATTTGGCCGAAAACTCGGAAAAAGCCATTGGAAATAGAGTAATTTTAGTGATCAACAATGGCGGCCAAATAAAGTCAGAAACAATTTCTAGTATAAACTTATATTGTACTTTTTCTGTTGATGTTGTGTTTGTTCATGCATGTTTATGCATTTTTTGTTATCACAGATATATAAGGCTATGTTTGTACGTTTTGTGATATATTATTTTGTGTAAAATTTTATGTTTTACTTCTTTATGAGTTTTTTTTCGCTGTTGTCGCCATGATTATGTTTTAATTTATTTTTAAATAATGTAATGTTTTTGTTTCAATTTAGTGACAAATAATTTATTCAAAATTCTAATTTAAAATTCAAAAAAGAAAAAAAGAAGGCGTTGCATTGCAAAACATAAAAGAAAGAGCAGATGTTTGACGTTTTTACAAAGTAAACAAAAAGGTAAGACCCAAAAAGAATTATAAGTATCACATTGTTTTTTAAAAAAAGATCAAATCTTTTTTCTTTTCTTTTCGTAGTGTTTTTTTTAGCTGCACAAGGCAGTGTTTTCATTTTAATTGTCTGTAGACAACGTATAATAGGTAATAGAATGTAAGTAGACAGAACAAAATAAACAGAAAATTCTAATATTACTAATATTTATCTCTCTTTTTCAGGCATTGAATGAAATGGAAGGGATTCCACTGAAGAGGCGCCGCTCAGAATTCGCTGATGTCGATATCAAGAAGTGTATTATTTGTCAGATTGATACCAAAGAATCAACATGCAGCAAGGCAGAGGCTCGGATGAAAGTCTTAGAAGCTGCTAGAATACGTAACGACTTGGTTGCAAGGAGGCTAGAGAAAGTCGATCATGAACAGTTTGTCTATCATGTGAACAACAAATGTTATAAATCGTACACCCTCAAAAAGACGCTGATTAAACTTGAAAAAGAGTCGTCCAAAGCGGTGGAAGAGCCGGAAGGAGTTGAAATGGTCCCAAACCCATCTGTGAGCCGAGCAACCCGGGCTAGAATTGCACCACGAGCTCCTCCATCTACTGATATACCTACTTATGAAAGGAAATGTTTGGTGTGTGCCAATGTAAAGCTAAAAGGAGACCGACAGAAATTCAGGATTTGTGAAGATGCACGCGCAGAAAAGTTACTAAAGGCTGTGGTCTTCTTTCAAGATGAAGTATATTATCGGACAAGTGACCTGCAAGATGTTCACTCCGTCTTTGGGTCAGATATATATTGTCACAAAAACTGCATCCGAAATTATCTTATTAGGTACGACCGTGCGAAAAATAAATGTGACGGACCATCCAATAGTTTAGCAAAAAATAAATGTTTTGCATGGTTGTTAGAGAACATTGATATCGCATTGAAAGATGGACAAGGTTTTGCTTTAAGCGACCTCCGTGACAATGTTAATGGATTCAGCAATTCCCAGGAAACGTTTTCGAACAGAGACATTCGACTTTTTCTTGAAAGTCACTATGGCCAAGACTTGAACATTTCCAGGCCTACAGAAGCAAATAAGTGTGCCATGGTTTTCATAAACGCCAGTCCTGCAGACATGGCTGACGTCATTCGATCAAACAATCCTATCATTCAATGCGCCTCAACTATTAGGCATTCTCTTTTGGACTTTAATTTTGATTTGCAAGACAAGGTTTGCGATTCCGTTGATCTGCAGGACTCCTGGGATAATATGAATATCCCAGATGAGTTACTAACTTTTTTGTGTGTGTTACTAAATTATAATAGAAATGATCTTGAATGCAGCGTGGGTAGCAATAACAACTCTGCGTTGAGCGATGATGACGATACCTCTGATGAAGAAACTAGTAGTAACGGCAGTGCTCATTTACCAAAACTGAGAAAACTAAAATCAGTTTTCCAGGTTCTGTACTTCATTGTCCATAATGGTAGACGCAGGACACCACTCCATCTGATGTGCGCAGAAGGAATCCATGCAACATGCAAGAGCAAAACACTCATCACCTCTTTAAACCATTTAGGATTATCAGTGAGTTACGATGAAATTCTCCGGTATCAGAATGATTTGGCAGACTTAGTTTGCAAAAGTGGAATTGATGATGTTCCTTTGCCAAGCCATCTTAATCCAGAGAAATTCACCACTGCCGCATTTGATAACTTTGATCACGAGGAGGCGACACTATCGGGTCTGGGTGGTACTCATGACACTGTTTCGGTGCTATATCAGGACAAATCAGATGGTGTTCAAAGGAAGCCACGAATTTCGGAAACTGGTGTAGTTCATGGTCCAAAGTCATTTCAGAAGACACTAAAATGTCAAGAGCTAAAGGAATTCTTCAAACCAACAAAGAAGGGAGAGATACCCAGTGACTATTTAGTAAGTAACTCGACATTGACAAGTGAAGGATGTAGTACGGAAGGAAAAGATCTTGCCTGGTCACTAGCCCGGATGAATTTGTCAAATATAGAAGAAGGTTTAATCAAACAGGACTGCGATGAACAACAAATGCCATGCTGGAGTGCCTTCAACTCAGTTATCACTGATGAGAAAGTTCCTGAAAGAATCGTAGGCTTCTTGCCAATTCTACCACACCCTGTCACAAAATACAACACAGTGTATACCGCTCTTAAAAATTTTCAGAACATCTTGGGACAGCTAAGTCAGAACCACTTGGCTATAACATGCGATGAAGGTGTATACAGAATCGCACGAGAGATTATGTTGTGGCGCCAAGAAGAATTCAAGGACTTGACTCTTTGCCTAGGATCGTTTCATTTACTTAAGATTTACATTGGTTGCATAGGAAAGTATCTTCGTGGTAGTGGTGCTGAGAGTATATGGATCGAAAATGAAATATTTGGTCCAAATACGACCCAGGCCGTCTTGGGAGGTTCACATTATGTCCGATCTCTAGAAGGCATGACTCTCCTTTCAGAGGCTATGGAGAGACTCCAATTGAGTGCATTCTTTGAGAAGCATGGCGTAGAGAAATATGTGGAGCCGCTCAAGTTGCTTAGAGAAATGAAGCAGGAGGTATCTGCAAAGAACAAGACGAGAAGTAAAGAGCTCCTTAACTCTTTCCTTGGACTATCGGGAGACCTGTTCAAGGATTTCGAGGAGTTTAAAAGGGAAAGGAAGGCAGAAAGCAAAACATTTTTCTACTGGCATAGGTTTATTGAAATGGTTCGGTTGGCAAAGGACCTTGTGAGGGCTGACAGAGAAGGCGACTGGCATCTGCACCTGCAATCGGTTGAAGCGGTATTGCCATATTTCGCAGTCTTTAACTCGATCCACTATCTGCGGTGGTGTTCTCTCTACTTGGAGGACATGAAGAAGCTACCAGAGACTGCACCAGTCGTTCATGACAATTTCATGGCTGGGAATTTTGTAGTTAAACGTTCTTCCGTCCCATTCTCTGCTGTTGCTGCCGACATGTGTCTGGAACAGACAATCAACCGCTCATCTAAGACAAGTGGAGGAATTATTGGCAATACGAAACGGAAAGAATTCGTAACAAGATGGAACATCATTCACCATGAATTGATGGCGGTAAATCAAACCTTTCGTCAAGTCACAGGTGTACAGTTGAACAATACAGAACTTACTGTCAATCATTCATTCAGTCGTCGGCAAACACAAGAAAATGAAAGCAAAGTAGAAAAGATGATCGAATATATCCTGAACTATGAAAATCCTTTTGAGGTGAAACAAACAACTGAACTGAAACTGCATAACTTTCTCACCAGAGCTATCATGCCAGACGAGATTCAAGATAGTCTATTGTCTGTTCCAGAAACCGGTTTGAATTTATACAACAAGTTCAGAAAGGAGCGCCTGGTGGAGAAGACAAAACGACTGAGTGACACAATCAACAAGAACAACGTTAAGACATTCGAAAGTGCAGAGGGAAAGAAAGCATCAGCCCCAAAAACGAAACAGAAGCAGGGCAAGGAGTTAGGTGTTGCGCAGAAGCAACTAGATATTGCCAGGGTCCGTGGGTATGATGCCCAAGAGATTTTCACGTATGATCTGGTCAAAACTAGTTACTTATTTAGTGATGAGGATGGACTCATGAAAAAACCGACAAAACATGATCTTGTGAAGGAACTTGAATCAAATATTACAGCAGTTGACTACATAGCTCCTACGCATTGGACGAGTATGCCAACCGGATATATTGTCGATGTTATGGCTTTTGTGCGAAAGCTGAAAACTTCCTCCATGAAAACCTTCGGAGAACTGTGCAATCAAATGCTGAGCATGATCCTTGGGATTTGCAAAAATGCTTCCCGCATTGACTTTATCTTCGATTCGTACATAGAAGGATCAGTGAAAGACAGTGAACGTCTCAGACGAACTCAGAAACCCCCAGTCTTGTACAGTAACATCACACCAGAAAGCAATTTACCAAGAGATATGGATAGTTTCTGGCCATCTGCAGCAAACAAAGCCAAGCTAGAACAGCTCATGAAAGGATGGCTGATTGACCACTTTACTGCAGAATCCGTAGATGTTCACATTGTATTGAGTCGGATAGTGGGAGACGAAACCTCAACACAAACCCAGTCGATCAGGAATGGAATAGTAAGCCAACACCCAGAACTGGACTCAGACCATGAAGAGGCTGATATTCGTATCATTCCACATGCTCTTTGTGCCATCAGAAATAATTGCACACGGATTGTAATTCTCTCCAGCGATACTGATGTGTTCGTAGTTGCAATGTATTTCTATCATATTTTCACAGCAAATGGACTCCGTGAACTTTGGCTCAGAGGGGGAGTTGGAGACAGTACACGATTTATCCCTCTCCATGTAATAGCTGACAAGGTTGGAAGACCAATGTGTGAAGTCCTTCCCGCAATGCATGCACTAACTGGCTGTGACATTACAAGCAAATTTGGCACGAAATCCGCTGGTATCAAGGCAGAACCTGTTCTGTACCTAAAGGACTTTGGAAGGGCACAGACGAATGTGCAGGACTGTTTGCACAATGCCGAGAAATACCTGGTCCAAGTGTTAAACCGAGGAAATCATGGCATTGAAACGATGGATTGTTTGCGTTACAACATGTACCATCACAGAAAGTCGATGACAATTATTGACCTTCCTCCAACCAGCTATGCTACGGAAGGTCATATTCATAGGGCATTCTATATGACCTATATGCAAATCAACTGTTTAGGAGATTTTTCGCTGAACCCACAAGACTATGGGTTTATGATGGAAAACGAAAGTCTCATACCAATGAAGTGCCATCGTAATTTGCCTGAAGAAGTAGCTTTAAAATGTAACTGTGTGAAATGTGCCACTCGCTCATGTCCTTGTAGAGAAAGAAACGTTCGATGCTGCATATTCTGTAAATGCCAGGCAAACAATCAGATCAGCCAATGCAAAAACCCTAACGGGGTTATTCTAGCTAAGTAGGCGTGGTTTGTTCGAAGATAAGAAACGTAACAGTTTGATGCCTACTGTATACCAAACTGATCGAGTAATTTAAACAGTTGTGGATTTATGAATAATGTTTACTGCATTGAGCATGATAAATAACAGTGCTCATGATTTGTTAGTATAAATTCCAATGTTAATAAAGTCTCATTCAATGTAAAACACGTTTCATACTTAT
This sequence comes from Nanomia bijuga, assembly GCA_032273505.1. Taxonomy (NCBI): domain Eukaryota; kingdom Metazoa; phylum Cnidaria; class Hydrozoa; order Siphonophorae; family Agalmatidae; genus Nanomia; species Nanomia bijuga. The sequence continues at coordinate 3,505 of JAUKPT010003263.1, read as the reverse complement.
TCTACGTATAGTCCATGAGGGGTGTACTCTGTGCAATCATATATCCCCTAATGTAGGGGACCTGTGTCCTGGTCAATTAGAGCCCCTTTACTTTATTGATTGTTCTGAGTGAAATCCTTGACCCCTAAAACCCATAGGACACCAAATTTTTTATTCTAGCTCAATTCTGTACCTTGACAGGCTAGATGTAATGACGCGGCAGCCATCTTGGCTGCCATTTTGGATTTCACCGTTATCCCATACTTTTTTCACCCTGCAAATGATTTTAATGGATTCCTTGACCCCAAAAACCTAGGTAAAAGCACCAAATTTATCACCCTAGGACAATTCCACATGGAGTTATACTGGTTATAATGGCGCGGCGGCCATCTTGGACGCCATCTTGAATTACACCTTTCTGCCCCACATCTGGAATGTCTACCCAAGTTTTTTTCAATCTCCTAGGGGTCCCCTACAAGGATCAAGAGTTAAAATTAGGGGACATATGATTGCACACAGGACCCCTCTCAGCCCCCGGACTAAAGTATATGAAATTCTCCGATGCAGTTATTTGGACTATAATTCCAGGGTGTCAAAAAAACAACACCGCGGGAGCGCTGCTAACACGAACGAAACGGTTCTCACACGAAGTGGGAACTGTCGTTGTATTATTTTTTAAATAAAAGAATTATCTATTCTGTCTAAGAACTGAAAATAAAAAACACTTAATCACTCTTTTTCTTAATATACAGGGAAGACTTACGTATTAAGTTAGCTTTAGTTGATTTCTTTTTCGAAATTTTTGACGTTTGAGATGTATTTGACTTAGCTTGTCCTGAGTGGATACCTTTTCCTGCCTTTTTCAGCCTACTTCTTAATTCTTAATTCTTAATTCAGAGTAATTTGTATGAATTGATATGTTTGTATGTATCGCAGTAAGTAGCTTATGTTAGGATAGATTTCAAGACCAAATTTACCCAAATCTTTATATTCCCTAAAATATCTATCAATATTTCTAGTAATGCTAGATAAAAGACACGAAAATAATAGACTTCTTTATTTGCTGACATGAAAAAAAAGGTTTTTTGCCGCCCTGTATAATTCTGACCGTTGAGTGATGTTTCCATGGTGACGTGTAAAACGACCGGGGCGATTAACTATTTTTTCAAAATTTGACCGGGGGTTGAAAAATTCTAAAAAAAGTTAAATTCATATTCACTAATTTTTTTCCAATATTTAGATAAAAAAATAAATGAACTATATAAAATTAAATTTTAATTTTATTTCATCCCCACACCATTTTCAATTTTTTCTTATTTCTTTGCTTTTGAGGGTGTGAAACAATAAAAATCGCTTATGTTTTCCCTATTTTCCAAAGTTTGCTTATTTCATGCCCACTCCAGGAGCAGTACCATGAGTAAACTGGCACTGCGATGAGCAAATGAGTCATTTGTAGTATTTTTCAAATGTATGGAAAATTTGCAAAATCGAAAGACTGGTGACGTCCATATTTGAATAAAAAATTAAATAAGTAAATCAAACTTCAAAGCGAACGAAACCTTTTTGGATTATTTCAAAACTCGAGGACACTCCCTTGCGTCAATAACTTATTTGTTTTATTCCTTTCGACTACGTTCAATTATTCACATCTTCCTTCATAATGTTAACTGTCAATGTTGAACGAACGCATACGATGTACTAGACTGTTCAAACAAAGTGGAAGCTTCTCTTTCAAGGGAATGATTTCAGACTGCGGGTTAAAACGTGCTGTTGATTGACTCGGTGAAAACAAAATAATTTCGAGACGTATTTTTGTACTTGATTTAATAAGAAATATTCGAGGCAACTGTCGTTTTTTGTCATCGTAAACCAAATCGTAATCGTTATGTCATCGATTTTCGTCAGATTTGAAAAGTACATTGTTTCAAGTTATAGAAGTCCATCAAGCCCTCAAAAAGGCTGTCCAATATTTCATGCATTCCAAAGATCTTCTTTTCCCTCCCTTCACACACACTTGAAACGACTAAAGTGAAATGAATCAAAGACCATGAGTCAAAGATTGAATAATACGAAGAAGATAACACAAAAAGAAATAAACTAAAGAAAAGTCTATCTGCAAAAAAAGAAGGTGGTACTACTTTCAATAAAGAAATCAAACACACCTTTATCGAACTGTAAATAAGGAATTCAACATAGAAAGAAAATGACTTAAAAAAGGAGAGGCAGGACACATGGGAATTTGTAATAGGACGTAATCAGAAAATGTAATTGTATAAATTGAACTATATACTGATATATTGAAGAAATTGTAGAAATGAAGTTGAAGACTTTTGCCCTTATTCGGATGAAAAAAATAGATATCTATGTTAGTCAGTTCTGATATTTTTCTTTAGGGATAAAAATAAGATTTGACAAACATTGAATATTTTGTTAAGATTGGAGATGAATTAATATTGCAAAATAAAATATTTCGTACAAAAAAATATTTTGTGATTTATAAGAAAGCGGGTTTGCCAAAATCCAATACTTCAGACAGATAAACTTTTTTAATACGTGGTTTTCTTATCAAAGAGGAGTATCGTGAGATATCGTACACAACACAAAGGTCTAGAGGGGAGGAAGGCCTCCAGTCGAAAGGAGGTCCATTCTTTTATCAGTTTTTTTGGATTTTTAAACGACACGTTAGATTAATATTTTTAAAAAACAAATGAAAAAAATGTCTGAAAAATGTGGTTGTTAATAGTGTGGCGAGTAAAAATCTAAAATTAATTTCAAGGATCAAACCGAAAATTGTAGATAATACCTTGTGATAAGTAAGAATTGAATAAAATGTTTTTGATGAACATCATATTATCTATTATCGTTGATCACTATCCACAAATTTGTTTAAATTTTTCATGGGATAAAGCAATTATAAGCATGGGTAAAAATGCTGGATTACCAGTAAGAAGTCTCTACCAGCCCCTGAAGCTAATTAGTACTCTGTATTGAATAACAAATAATAGATCGATTGGGACCTGCATCAAGATTTTATGTAACGCAACGTTTTAGTGAATGTTACACCCAGACCAAGTGCCCCGGTGTGTTCTGAATAGAGTCCCTGGTTGAGAAAATGAAATAATTGTCCGTTGAAGAATCGGTGGTCCCCTGTGGTGTTTCTCATTGTTACCCTACTACCATTTCCCCGGTCATATATTTCCCCTCATCCGGTGTAATGTTAATAAAGAATCTAAACATCACTTTCAAATGTTGACAGTATTTTTTGTCAAAAAGCTTTTTTGGACATCTGAATGTTCACTCTAATATCCATTATCTTCTGCATAGTTCCATCAGTCTTACCACGGACTACTGAATTACACGGACGGAACACTCATTTACGTGAAAAAATCGATAGGGCCAACTTTTATTTTTTTTAATAACTTTTTAACAAAAAAAGCTTATTACTTCATTTTTTTTTGTAAAAGGTGGAACAATTAGTTGCCTAAAGATCTCAATTAATTAAAAACATATGACTTGACATTAAAAC
>JAUKPT010003262.1:0-12241 GCA_032273505.1 Nanomia bijuga | reverse complement strand
GGGTTTATCTGTAAAATCTGTTCATTTAAAAAAAAAATTTTTTGTTTTTTCCAACCCTATATGTGCCAGTCCCTACTTATTCAGAAATGATCAAGCCATACACATTATTCAACTTAGTAATCATTCGTTTTTCTGCTCTCAAATCCTCTTATTTTTCGTGCTTTGCATAAAAAAAGTCTAAGCTTTTGACATTCTTCACATTTGAAACTAACAATTGTTGAAGTATTTGCTGAAAGTGAGAATTTCCAGTTTTGACAGCACTAACTTCTTTGACTACCCTGTCCATATAGTTGAGATCTCCGGTGCAGACAAGCGCTTTTCTTGTCACAGCGGCGCACATATATCATTTTCTGATGCTTTCTGGTGCAAGCATTAATAAATCACTAGGATCTCCTTTAGTGCAGATAAAAATCGTACTTTGGGACCTGGATTACACCTTAGCGGGTCGGGAAACACTGTTACGTCAACATTAACGCAATTTATTTTATTATAAGGATATTCAAGATCATTACATTTTCGCACCTAAAAGAATGGATGTACATGATACAATGCTTATCATATAATACTGCGCACTTTCCTCGGTAAATGAATAGAATATAAATCATCAAAGTGAACGTTAAAGATGTTAAGTTTGTTTTATGTTTAACTAATGAAGCAGGAGCTTTAGAAAAAACATAGCAAATATTTGAATTGAATACAAGGACGTGTATGTATTTGAAATAAAAAGACTTAATGCGGGTGTTTTTTTACGGTGCGCGCGTGTTACGGTAAACAGAAGATCAATTTATCATGGCCTTAATACATTTTTCACTTGGAAAAACTAGAAAAGCCATTTTTCTTTAATTTCTTACAATTTCTTAAATCTTAATGTATTCACCTGTATCAGCATTTCCTATATAGATATCAAAGAAGTCATTAAAAATTAATCACAATTTGTCATTTGGTTGGCTGACAAGACAAAAATACAGTTATATCCATTTTTAAAGTAATTCAAATGTCAATTCATTAAATGAATTTTCTTCAGCTCACAAATTTCAATCAATTTTCATTGATGACCTTATTAAATACCTTGAAATCTAAACCTCTTCTGATCCCCCCTTACTGAGCTTTGGAATTTTTATTGACAATAAACCTTAAAAACCTTGATGACGTCAGCATATAATTCCCCTGTCCGATTGGTGGTCTAATATATTATCAATTAAATTTTTTTTATTTATTTATTACTTAAGGTCAAGAGGGACTTGACCTTGTAGTTTATTGGAAATCCGAACTCACGATTTTATGGATTTGTAAAAATGTCAAACTTGAAGATTAGTCAGCGCTTTGTTGAGTGATCAGCTTTTTAAAGATGTATGTCTCTGACAAAAATTGTTGAAACGTCTTTTCTTTGAGTTTTGGGAAAATGGTTCGAACAGACAGTTACTTTTTCAATTTAGGAACATATCAACTTGTTCTGTTTTTGAATATGAATTAATCACTTTCCCGAAATATTTTACATTTTTTTGTTTTCCATGAATTTAAAGAAATCTAATTGCTCTCTCCGAAATCTTGTGCATTTTTAAGTTGATTTACCCCTCGGGTAAAATAGTTTTTACTATTTGTGTTCAGGTGCATGCTTTTCTTGGCAGTCTTCTTCCCTCACTGATTCAAATCCGTATGAAAATATTTCGTTAAGTGATTGGCGATGGGGGAAATGTACAATCTTCGATTCTAGAATATTCTGTACATTCAAAATAGATATTCAGAGGAAAATGTCGAAAAAGCTTATAAACAAAACAGAAAACTATCAAACAAGTTGATTTAGCGTGACTCGACAAGACGCTGAGCACGAACTACTTAAATATACTTGTATATTAGAGTAATCTGTGCCGTGATACAACTATCTTGTGTTCACTTTTATTAACAGTGTTTTCCAAACAAAGAATTCAGCAATTGTTATTAATAATTGTATATTCGACACATCGTTCACAAATGTTTTAGGATTGCAAATTGCTTCGTCCTTAGCTGCTGATTTTCAAGCGGGACATTTGTTTAGTATTTGACTAAATTTAGTTAGTGTTGACTAACCTGGCAAATTTAAACAACATGACTAAGACAGGTAGTCAAAAATGTTTTGTTTCAACTTTTACTAGTAAAAATGACTACCTTTAATTAGTCAATCGATATACATAACTAACTTGCTAGTCAATAAAGGGGGAAAATTGACCATTTAGTAAGTGATACTGACCTATAATGGTTAACAGTGTTTGTACAAGAGATGACAAAAAGAGAGAAAAATGAATAAAAGATTTACTGTTTCTTTGCTTTCCCTCGATTTAGTTAGAATCATCTTTCAATATACTACATGCCTCATGCCATACCAATAACGACAATACTTAAACAATCCAGTTGTAAAAAAGTCTTCTAAACAAAATACGAGTTACATACCCAACAGAAAGGATAGATTTCTTACTTATTCTTAAATTGATTTCTAAATGGAAAAGTTAACACAGAGTAGGGTGAATTGCATGAAATCTGTTCGTGTCCCGTCCGTTACCAAGTAATTTGAAAATTTGAATTTTATCATTATTTAGAAAAAACTCAATTATATAACGTCCGTTTACACTTTTTCATTGTGTTTTGAATATTTATTTGAACGGAAGGATCAGACGCCATTTAATTTCCATTCTTTCAGCATAGAAGCGAAATTAATAAAAAGGGGACATTTGCAGTTAATTATCCCTTTTGTTAAGTCTACATAATATTGCGCCATTTCAAACGGTTATTCGAATAATCATTGAAAATCCCCAAGAATCTTGTTTTAGTAACAACCAGGACAAACTAAATAATTTTGGATTAAAATGTTCTTACTTACTGGTTTTGGGGCAATGTACTTAGAGCAAAATCGTCTCATTCATTTAACTATGCCACGTAATTGAGGGGATTTTGTATTTAGTCATTTGATACGACATAAATCAGGGAGGAAATTCATAACGGACGGGACAAATTTGAAACAAAACTCACAAGATAAAGAAAACCATTTCCAGTATAAGTAAAAGTTAACTAGAATTACAAATATCGTTCATAGTTTTCGGTTATAGCAAGAAAGTCGCATTCACTCATGTTCAGCATTCTTAAACGACGGGTGGAAACGTATTCGGGAGGCATGCTTAAATTGTGGAATAAATAGGCAACAGGAACATCCTCAGTTCATCTTCCATCCCTGAATTGATCCGAGCTTTCCTCAAGTGTATCCTTTCTTGTCAACGAAAACTCATGCTAACATAGTCACCATTATTCCGTTTGGCGAACCCGATGTACTAATATTGATATGTTGGGGACACAATTGCAAACCAGTTCCCACTTTCAAGCCAAGAAGAATCATTTTCTACGTCGGTAACCATCACATTTTTACCAAACTCGATATTCTTTCTTGCATCCTCGCGTATCTGACTTTCTTGATTGGTACTATTGTCCTTCCACCTCTCTTATACACTAATTTCCTTTCTTCCTCTTTACCTTCCTCCTCTTCATCTTCGCCTCTGTTTCAACTTCTTCTTTTTCTTCTCCTCCTTCTCCTTCTTCTTCTTCTTCTTCTCATAACTCTTCATCCTCTTCATCTGAAACTTTTTCCCCTTTACTTCTTTGCTACTAACATCGACAGAATTTCTTTCATGTTTCTCATGTCAAATCTAAAAGTAAATAATTTCCTTGGCTCGTTTGAAAGTTTTTTCATCGTTTGTACCAGTTTGTACCACAACTCCATCGTGCATCATGAAATGTACTTTATAACAACTATTATTTGCAGTGTCAAACCCATTAGTTTTAGTTTTCTCTAGTTTCCAAACGACTGAATAGGATAAAAAAAAAGATATTTACCAAGCATGATGAGCATCAATCTAAAATGAGGATATGGTTGCAAATAGACGGGACATACGTACAGATTTCATGCAATCCATCCAGTAGCGCACAGAATGCAGATCATGTCTAGGGAGCTAACTGCGTTTCCGAGACAGGATGTACAAAGACAGGATATGACTAATGGTGTCTAAACGTGAAAAGGTAAATTAAAAGCATCCCTTCAATATTTCCTCAATTAAGCCTTTCCATACAGCAACACATTCCATCCTAAAGTTCGTAAGAGGGTGTATAATCCCCCGTCACACTCTCGTGCAAGACTTGATCTTCTGCACTTATTCGAGACAAGGTATGAAAAACACCCTTTTCTTTGTCAAGCAACAAATTCCCCCCTAAAGTTCGTAAGAGGGTGTATAATCCTCCGTCACACTCTCGTACAAGACTTGATCTTCTGCACTTATTCGAGACAAGGTATGAAAAACTCCCTTTTCTTTGTCAAGCAAGAAACATCAAAGTCATTCCACGAACAACATGTCCAAACAGCTTATAGCATAGCAATTACAGTATTTCAATATCTAATTCGCTTGGTAGTCAAGTGTATTACAAGATTTCCGTTCTTACATTTTTGAGAAACATACGTTTATCGTTGCAAGTCACGCAATGACAAGAAAGACCTTTTGCAACACACAAGAAAAAATAACACCTTTCATCGATTGAAAAGGGCTGAGATAAGAGAACAATATCATATGACATTTATATGACAAGTTTTATTTGATTTAACAGTAAGCGCCAAGCGCTTATTAAAGCATTAAGTTAAATTTGAATCCTTTAATAAATTCCGCCTTGATGTTAAGTAGTTTCAGGATAGAACCAATTAAATTGTTTTTAATGCAATCGGATACTGGCGAATTAAAGTTCTTTCGAGTTCACATCTCATTTTGAGGTTTTTGTCTTTAGATGAGTGGGCTTGAAGGACTAATTATAATTTTTTTTATGTTTATGCACTTCGTAATGTTTCAAGGATGAATACAAAACTGATACTTGAAGAAAGGAAAGGTGAAATTGAAGGTGTGTTCAATGGTCAAGGGGAATACGTTTCTTCAAGAGGGAAAAAGAGAGAGTTACATAGACGATTAGTTCTGATATCTACATAGAATATTAGAAAGGGGATTCTTTTATACCCCGGTTTTTAATTTATGTGTCTGGAGCATAGTATAAAATTCCCAAACTACACAAGAATTAATGATTAAAAGAATTAATGTTTCCTGGTGTCCCGAACATAAAGCATCATGTCCAAGCATTAATGATTAAAACCGACGATAACATAAGTCATCCTTACCCAAAATTTAGTGTAGACAGCAAAATCATGTTCTTGATTATGCTAAAACAATCAAAAATGCACTTTTGGATATCTGGTAGGAATACCAAATAATGGACTCTCGAGGAGTCTATATCTTTTGTATTTACCCTAAACATGGTTCGTTTATATCTTTGAGCGCGTTGCCGTATTGCATATGCACTAAATGAATAAATAAGTACATCAATATACCTAGTCCTTATCAACCAAAGAAAATTTGAGGTCTAATCTATGTTTGTCTACTCACTGGTTAACAACAAATTCCAATTATTTTCATTTAATATCCATCACCCAACGGGGAACTCCGTTCACGGTTATGCATCCTTATTTTTTTTAGCACATTTCCTATATCCCTAAGGGGGAGACCACAAAATATCATCTCAATAATTTGTCTAATTTAGACTATTGATTGGTTAAATATTACATCATTAAGGTTTTAATTGACTCACAAAACCAAAATATTCAGTTTTGATAAAACAATTTTTAATGACGTTATTTCCAACCAATCAATAGTCTAAATTACACAAACCTTTTAGATGAGCCCTTATCTATATTCTAATCATTTTTCTGTTATTGCATTCAATGAATGCGTCCTATTCAGTATTTAATTCTGTCTTGATCAGTAAGTTTTCTCAATTCTCTTCTAATTAGAGTATTGTCTTATCTTTTCATCTTTTTAATTCTTTTGTTACATTGACATTCATCAATACATGACCAATTTGAATAACCAATTCCAAAATTCTTTTCTTTCAGTTGAGTAAAGAGTTTGTAGCAGAGAGGCTTTACTTCAGAGAAAACGTTTTGAAACATCTCTCGTCCTTTGACCTACACAGAAGAAAGGATTGGATATCATTTTGCCAAGAAAAAAGATTCTTCTTAGTTTTCGTCGTCCGTTTGGACTTAATTTTGCAGAAGAATACCCAATCTACCTTACCACCACTTTTTTTAAATAAAAATATGAGTTCATTAACCAGTCATTAAAATTATTTTAATACCCCAATAGCCGAAGATTGAATACTACGCAGCAGCAATTAATGATTGATGATAATATTTTATAATGAAAGACGAGCAAGTTCATCCTTACGCATTTCCCCGATAAAAACAAAGTACGTCATGCGTACGAGGCTGTTTACCAGGAGTGAATTCGTTATTGAGTTCGATCATAATTAAGATGGTGCTGTTGTAATTTTCTCAATTGTTACAACAACCAAAACAAATATCCCTCTTAGCTCTTCGCATTCGCCATAGTACCATACCAGGTCCAGAAAATTTCAAGCGTTTATAATTCTAAGAAGACAAATATATCTTCCGATTTGATCTGATCCAATATTTAAAGAGAAGAAAAATTTCTTCTAGCCCATTAAAAGTTTAAAAATCAAGTACAAATTTAAAAATCAACAGAAATTATCAGTGGTCTTATGAACCGGTTAGATATAACTATTGGTCCAATGTAAATATGTCAAACCGAATTTCAATCAATCTGATTATATATTATCTGGTTCACGGTACCTATGAATTTTGTTAAGCCCCTAAATTGCCCAATAAGTAAAGTTAAGTCTCTAAGAATCCACACGAGACTTTTCAAGGACTCGCCTAGCGTGTCGAGTTTGAAAAGGCATTCAATATAAAACTCAATATAAAAGATTATATCACTTCGTCCTTTCAACTTTCAGGTAAACATGTTGTTAATTAAAGAATTCCTTCATCGCCGTAACTTACTTTTCATCGATTCGGTTTTTGTCAACATTTGACATCCATTATTTTTTAATTGTCTGATAGATTTATTGTTGTACGATAACAGGATAAAAACAAAAAACGAAAGATCTTCTGGTTTGGGAAAAGCAAGAAAACCTTACCTTGACCAACCAACTACAGTAGATATGGATGGGACATTGTTATACACTAAACACGAATTCGCAACATTTTTTGTTTGAAATGATTATGATAAAATTAGTTTCTTAACAAATCTTGATTTTATTTGTAAAAGTTCTATACAAATAAAACCGAAATTTTTTATTTTGGTTCTTGCCTTGAATCATCAAAAATGATCAATCGACTTATCAAAAAATATTTTTTTTAGGAAAAGATACCAATTTCAACCTTGAAGTAGCTAAAGCACAAATTATCTTAGTAATCAAAACCAAATTTATTGTCTACTATTCGCACATACAACTATAACTCCAACTATTCTAGTTTTGGTTGCTTTACTTTAAGACCTAATAGATTCCAAGCCTCTGCAGTTGCTTTTAGAAGTTGTAAAAACATTTCGGCCTGATTTCAACCTCTTTGAAAAAATGTGTGTACCAGCAACCCGTGTTGTGTATCTACAGAAAAATACGGCACGGCATTTCAAAACAATTCAGAATTCCCCTTCCAGACGCTCTAATCCAGACTACTCGTGCATGGTTTACATCAATAATCTCATTCGATATCAACTTCCTTCCTGTCGACTCTTAATGGTCGTCTCGAGATATTGGATGCATATGACGATTTGATAAGTTGAACATTACATCACCAAAAAACTGATTGGTCAATCCAAAAATGGCACAATTTGTAGTTTTGTCAAATCAGAAACTCATAGTAACATACTCAGTAAATCCGTCTTTATTCTATGTTATATTTAGGCAATCAAAAGTTTTCGATTAGCTAAATCCTTTACATACCAACCAGAGAAAGCACCCTGATGTATAAAAAGCATAGTTTACTACTTCGGGATCGGAGAGATGACAAGATGTCACTTAAACCAAACAAAATGATTGCCAGATGTATGCACGAATGGCATTCTTCAGGTCGGAATGTCACTCAACATCTGTTTTCATCAACAAGGTTACTCCGTGGTCATATCGAGGGAAGATCAACATACATGGTCAAACCTCTTTGGATAATCTTAACATGAAATGTACGCTTTATGAACTTGGTTGTTGTTTTCTTAGACTTTCGGTAAAGAATAAGAAATCTGATGAGAGAGGCTGGTATCTTATTGTGTGACCAATTAAATGAAGATTTTTTAATCATTTAAGTTCTGTAGAGAAAAGAAAAATCGCAGTCATGTCTACCTCGAAACTTCCATAAATTTTCTCGCATATATCAACGTTGTTCGACGATAAGAACGATAAGAACACCAATTTAACTATTTAGCGACCATAGTGATAAAAAAATAATCTAACCACGAATAACACGACATGATTTGGTACAATTAATTCAAAATTGATTTTTCTTTTTTCTTTTCTTATTTTTAGCCTCCTCGAGAAGGTCTCCCGTGTCTTTCCTTCTAATGAATTCTAACAAAATACCAAGTTACAAAATTAAATAAAACGAAGAAAAAGAGGGCATGATGAAGTAGATAGATGAAAAATAGCTGAGGACCAGTGCAGATTAAAGAAACCAGTGTTCGACAAAATTCTTTTGTCGCCCGGAAAATAACTTAATTTAGACTTAATTTAGACTATCTATTTAATTAGACTATTTATTTTTCTCGTCTTAAGTTCAAGGTGTTGCCCTTAATACTAAGTGCCGCCCGGACTCCGTCCGCGAAGTCCGTGACATTGTCGTACACTAAAAGAAACATACCATACACTAAACGCAGATTTGCTACATGTCTGTTGCCCTAAAAAAATGATTTTGAGTTACATTCAACAAAATAAATGTTGATTTTAGTTACCTAGAGTTTATAACTTAAATTAGACATTTCAATTTCGAATTGACTCATAACTCTTTGTTGGGAACAACGGAGATGTTGACAATTTTCTTTAGCGTAAATCGCGGTTACGCAATTATATCAATTATCAAAATTGTTAAACTAGGCTTTGCCTTATTTCATAAAATAGATGAAAACCATTGCGTGATTTGCCTTAATCCTTTTCTATAATAATTGATTTCGTTTATCATACCTGGCAAATATAACAATAAGGCATTATCTAGAACAATAACTAAACTGATTCGGCCGGTCAGTGAATATAATTGCACAAAACAGAACTCTGCACTGCGAAAATGTGATAAATGAAGAATATGGTTTAAAAATGCGAAATCTTTTTTGTTCGGTAGTATGTTGTTTATGGTGTCGCGAAAGTTGTTTTACTATTGGACTTATGCTCAAACTATTGAATAATATATCTATCAGTCATCAGGAGAGTGATATTTCTTGCATACAGTCAAATATTTGGGGATGTCGTCATGGTAAAAGTGCAAAAGGAAATGGTTAAAAAGCTGAGCATTAGTTTAAATGTTGCTTTTTGACTTTTTATTTTTATTATTTCGTATAATGCTGTACAAGAAACCACAATTCTAAGAAGTATTCAAAGAAACAGGTTGTTTATCAATCTTCTTTTTTATTTACTTTGTTGGATCTTCCTTCAACACATCAAGCTATACTGGTTGGTCAATGAATACTACCATAGCAACTAGTTTTTTTCGAAGAAATCTTCTTAATTATCAATTGATTTCAATTTTTCAAAAATATATCCTTCATCGGTTTTTAAATAAAAAAAAAAAGGAAATATCTCATGAGTTTCGATCCTGTAATGCCAAGAACACATAGGAAATAGCCAGAAACAAGTAAAAAAAAGCATACAAAAAAATACCAATACCTCTTTTTACACGATCTTTTGTTTACATAATTACTTTGAAAGCATACCTATCTAATGAACTTGAATTATGAAAATATCAAAATCTTTTTGTGTGTGTGTCTTAAATCCTTTCCGTATAGTTTTACCACGAAACTTAAAAGAAATCAACACGCAATAATCTTAAGAGAGATTGATTTGTTTTATTCTTTATAGAGAAAAAAAATTCAATCTGTAACGCCATTAAATCAATTTTCTCTCTTTTATACACATGAATAATATCATCTTGCTATATGATATGATTTTTAAGACACCAGACGAGAGAAGTATGTGTTCACGCTCAATTTCACACACAAGTTATATCGTTTCAAGCTCTTGCTAACAATAAGAACAAAGCCTAAACAAAAGATGCCAAGACGAGAAAGTCTTTTAAGAATAAATTGAGCCATTAAGTTTCAAAAATAAGGAGATAGACCTCTGTAATGACCTTCTTACAGCCTGTCAATCATTCGTTTTTTTAAATCATTTTTTTTATTGTCAGAAAAAGTTTCTATTAAAAAAAAAGTACAAACTTGAGTTGAAAGCCGTCTTAAAGCTTGTGTTGTAATTTTTTTTCTTTCAGTTACGAGGACAGTTCAATCAAAGAGTACTTATGTTCTATAAGTGGTCATCCAGATGAGTTTTATATGAGTTTTTAAGTAAAATGTCAAACGATTTTGGTAATTGGTTTGCAAATAGTAAACAGTGGAGATATAATAATTTTTTATTTGTTATCAAGTAAATTGTTGTAAAAAAGCTTTCTTAGCACAGAACTTCCTCTCATAAAACGTTTTTTGTGTAATTACACAAGCAAAGTGAGAAGATGAAATGAAAGTGTAGAAAAAAACAAACTCATAAAAAAATATTTGAGATATTCAATATAGTTTTTATTTCTTGGATTAGTGAATTGAGGTGTTGAACAAGTGTACTTATTGGATGAAAATCTTTCTCAATATATGCTAGAAACACAGTGGGATAAGAGACAGTCAACTAGCAGGAGGGTTATTATTATAAGCATGCATTTTTGCAAAAGTTTGAAACCTAACTACTTAGGGGCTTATATATTAACAGGGTTTTGTAATCCTTTCTCTATAAGTGATATGTGACACCACGCCGTGAGCCGTGAGTGTTTTAGCGTGGTACAAATGAAGGAAAATGACCTTTACAGGAGTTATGCTAATCAGCTGTCAAGATATGCCCGGAAGCCAATGAGAGCGTTTGTTTAACTTTTGACTGTTTATGATTGCTTAAAGCAATGCTATACCATGACAAGTAAGTCAACCTGTAGGCGTGACATAATTGGATGGAGAGCTGAGACACGCTTTGCGTTAGTAGAGAAGGATCAAAATCCAGGTTCATATTGTCATTCGTTTCCAGGCTCCCTCTTATAAAGAAAGTAATGACATTGTGTTGAAAAAGTGTTGGCTATTGATGGGAATATAAGGGAAATATTAAGCCGTTTTAAAGGATTAGTCATACTTGCTCGTTGGCTGTCAGGATCTATAATCCTTGACTCGATCATCAACATTTAGGCCAAATTTAGTAACCATATCTACTCGTGACTGGATTAAAGGATCAACTTGTAAAAACTATAATTTGGGTTAGAAATATGCTCTCTCGATGAAAACAATAGCACTACTCGCTCAGAGGACATACCCAATAAGAGCTTTCAGAAAAAGTTATTTAATTTTTAATCTATTAACAATCAAATAATCAAAAATATATATCTAAGGTATCGATCTAAATAATAATAAATTGCCTACTTTGGATTTTACTTCTCATCATATTTTCAAATGAAGCCTAATCAAATAAAGTATTTGAACTGTAATCAACTGCAATCAAGGTCAATCTAGATTCAAGTTCTTATAAACACTTTTGACGAAGACTTGTTATATTATAGCGAGCGATGAATCAACTACAATCAAGGTCAATCTAGATTCAAGTTCTTATAAACACTTTTGATGAAGACTTGTTATATTATACCGAGCGAAGAATCAAATCAAGGTCAATCTAGATTCAAGTTCTTATAAACACTTTTGATGAAGACCTGTTATATTATAGCGAGCGATGAATCAACTAAAATCAAGGTCAATCTAGATTCTAGTTCTTATAAACACTTTTGATGAAGACTTGTTATATTATAGCGACCATCTGATGAACACACTTGAAAGTAAAGGAAAAATAAGGTTCTGTGTAGTTCTGATTCAATGAAAAATATGAATGGTTATGTTTGATAGAAGTATCAATTTTTTTCATCTTTACCTAGCATATAATAAATGTGAGACCTTTTAAAAGTTGCCATTATTCGCAACGATTAAATATAATCCTTGAATAACTTTGAGTAAGCTCTTAAATAAATCCATCCATTCTAAAGCAGGGCTTCATACAGCCATTTTGTATTAGGGCCGTTTGACTAACAAAGATTGAGTTTTTGTTGAATATTTCT
>JAUKPT010003261.1:0-12242 GCA_032273505.1 Nanomia bijuga | reverse complement strand
TATATATATATATATATATATATATATATATATAAATATAATAAATTTATTTCTTAAGTGAACACTTCTTAACAATTACTTTAGTTTAGTTATTCATCTCGGTCATCAATTAAAAAGGAGAAGTGAAGCTGTTTCATTTCATGTTTAGGATTAAGAAAATTTTGTTGAATTTATTTTTCATATAATTGTATACGGGCTCGTGCCACTACCCAGGTTATCTATTTCCTCCAGCTGAGACGAGCAACGGTAAATATTCTATAAGGGATTTCAGTCTTCTACACTATATGAAAAGAGTTTTTGATACTGGGGCATAGATTTTCATAAATATTTAATCAAAAGTGTTTGTTTGCTATTTTATAGAAGAAAAATTAGTCTAAGCACTCATAGGGTCGCTTCCTGTTCACAAACCTTACTAAGACATTTTTCTTCTTCAAACAATGGCACACTATTCCGTGGCAACTTAATCAATGGACGCCTATGTAACGTAAAGTCTCAATGATTGCCTTTCAAGGTCTCTATCTGATACATTCTCAGATATACCAGATATTATGTTTTCTCTACGATTGTATTAATTCAGATGGTTTAATTCATTTTCGTTTTCATAAAATCTGTCCCAAATATCATAAAATTCTTTTTTAAAATGTGTTCGCTTTTTTCTTAGTTGACTGTTTTCTTTTTTAAGACTTTTAAGCTTTTCTACTCTATCACTTAGCGTTTCGATAGCATTAGTGTTGTCCGTAATTAAATTGATACTTTCATACAATTGTCGATACAATCGTCAGTGCAGTGGTTGTATCTCATCTCATCCTTTAAACTTTTTTTTTCCAAATTTTTCTGATGATACTTGTGAAGTTACAAATGGGGCTAAGATGCCACTTAATCCATTTGCAAAAAGCCTAATCTCGAAATCAAATGAATCAAGTTTTCTTACTTCTGAAAAACCCTCCAATATAGTTAAAACTTCAATTGAAAGTTCATTAGTATTATTCAACAGTTTCTATTTTTATTTATATTTATATTTATTTTCAATGGTTTTAACATTATTTCTTACTGGCGCCTGTTTTAAAACGTATGACAACAAGACCTCACCATTTACTATGCTCGCTACGCTTAAAGAATAAAGATGGAATAATCACCGGACACCTCAACATAAATAGCATCAGGCACAAATTTAATCTACTAAAAGACATGTGCCAAAATCACATTGATATACTTCTTCTATCAGAAACAAAAATAGATACTTCTTTCCCTGATGCTCAATTCTCCAATTTCTGGCTTTTCTCAACTAAAATGTCATGACAGAACTAGAAATGGTGGAGGTCTCTTGTTGTAAGTGAGAGAGGATATACCTATAAAGGTTCTGTCGATCGAGGGAGACATTGAATGCATTCTTACAGATGTCACCATTGCTAAGAAAAAATGGCTAATATTTGGTATTTACAACCCTCATATGCATATGATAAGACTTTCTATCAATGTTGGAAAATAGTATGCCAGTATCTGCCTCTTTACGATAATGTGATTATTTTAGGTGATTTTAACTGTGAAGTTGATGAGGAACCTATGTCAGATTTTTGCAACACTTTCAATCTCAAAAGCCTTATAAAATTCCCAGAATGCTTTAAAAGCATTACAAATCCATCTTGCATTGACCTGATCTTGACAAACAGAAAAAATCTTTTTCAAAACTCAGCAGTAATCGAAACTGGATTGTCTGATTTTCATTCTCTTACAGCCACTTTTAGGAAGAAACCGCCTAAGATTTTAAAATATAGAGATTATAGAAATTATAGTCATCTTAGTTTTAGAGAAGATTGCTTATTAAAATTATCCTTTTGTGATCAAAGTTCAATATCAAACGATAAATATGTTTCTATATTGACAAGCATCTTAAGTGTCCATGCTCCTATTAAGACAAGGTACTTAAGGGAGAATGAACAACCTTTCATGAATAAAGCCTTAAGAAAAGAACACATGAAACGAACTCGATTACTCAACAAATATTGTAAAAACAACTCATAGGAAAACAAAAATGAATACAAAAAGCAACGAAATTTTTGTTTGAGGTAAAACAGTAAAACAACTGGACTACTGGTTTAGCATAAGTTCAAGGCCAATTGTACAAAATACTCTATATTTTCCCAAGTATTGATTTTGAAGGTCTGCTTCTTATTTGATTCTGGTAACTGAGCCATATAAATCTTGAAGAAGAGCATAAGAATGAAAACTTGAAATGAAAAACAAATAAGTATAATTTGCCAGCAGGGTTACCAAAAATCAAATACAATCAAGAAATAAAAAGATATTGTTAGTTCATTAAAAAAAATGTTCAATAAAATAAATGTTCAACTTTTTATAGAATCAGTGTACTTTTCCTCCAATTTTACTCTCTTAGCAGCCAATTTTTCCATATGTCTATCTAGTCCTTCACAGATAGAAAGTTTTGCTAGTGGTTTATGGTTATCATTACGAAAACCAGGTAAAATAGCTGACATTTGAAAGTTCACAATGTTTGCTTTTAACGTTGTACGTCCTGACAAATCGCCAAGCATCGCTCGTAAAACAGTTGTTTTAATACTATTCTTTGTCAATAACTGCTGCATACGATTAACATTTGGTTCGTTAAAACCCTGTTCGTATATCCACTCAATACTCTCGTATGTACAGTCAAATAAAAGCAAAGGATATTCGGACGCCATATTATATTGAGGTCTTTTTGGGCATTTGCCAACATCAAGTAAATAATCGATTACACTAGGCTTCTCTAAGCCTTGACCTATCATTAGCAAAATAGCAGCCATACATCGAACTTGATGCCATAAGAACGCAAGTCCAACAATCTCACAAATATCTTGTGCTGAGGAAGAGTCTTGTGTTCTTCTCACATTAAACAACACAACATTCCTGATGAAATGGTTCACATTGTTACCAATGTCAACTTTACAGAAATTTAGAAAATCATGTTCACCAACTAGCTTTTGTGCAGCCTCTTGCATTAGTGAGAGATCAAGTTCTGCAGCTGAAAAGAAATACTTATAAACGCGAGTTTTACGACTAAAACGAGCATCAAAACTTTCATTGATTGGTGCATAAGCCACTACCCTTATATCAGGGGGTAACAAACGATTCATTATCTGCACGTATGGCAGTTCCTTCCTGGTATTCTTTTTCTCAGTCTTGTTTACCTCGTCTTCAGTAGTAACAAGCATGTTTGAACGAACATCAAGCGCAATAACTTGTCCGAAAGCACTAACACCTTTATCAGTTCGACCACATCGTGAATAATTCGCTGTTGCACGATTTCCAATTAACTTTGACTTAATCAGTGCAATAAATAATTCCTCTTCAATCGTATTGGTTGTATTTTCTTGTGATGCAAAACCCTGATAATCCCAACCGATATATAAAAGTTTCAAAGCAATACGTTGTTTTTTATATTTACTGAAATTGAACTCTCGCTGTTTGTGATTTTTTTTTGATTTCTTCTTCCAATCATCAGATCCTTCACCAATTCCGTTGATCTCATCTTTGAGATTCTTATTTGAATATATCAAGGTTTTACATTTTTCAATCAATTGTTCTTTAGTGAGATTGACCAATTCCATGTTATCGTCACCTTTTGATGTGTTTGTAGCCATTTTAGTACTAAGGTTCCAACAAATTCTGTTTACAATGTTGCCATACCCAGAAACTTTCTAGAATAAATTTGGATGTTAAAATTTTGGCATAAGATCTATTGATGAGCAAGTTTTATCATCCGAATTCTTACTTAGTCTCAAACTAAACATTTCTATTATTATGTCTATCTTTGAGTTCTATTATATAATGTGACGATACCTTTTACTATAACGCTTACTTAAACTTAAGATATGCCTTGAAGCAACACACATATTAAATATTCATAGATTTGGAGTGTATCATTAGCAAAATCGTATTGTTTTCTAGAATCTGAATGCAGGGAAAAAACTCCTCTGCACACCAAGAGAAAAAATAATATATAAAAAGAAACAAATCATTCTGTTTTGTTTCTCTTAATCCTCTTAACAGAAAAAAAACAAAAATCTCACATCACATGTTATTTGAAAATAAACTAAAATGAAGTAGAAAGCTGATTAATTATATATTAAGTATAAGTTAATGTGAATAGCCCCTTCTACGTTGCTCACTCATTGGGTATAACAGAAAAGATAACAAATTAATTTATTAGTTATTCATAGCATTAATTAATCATTTTCATCTCTTCTTAGCGATTGTATAATTACACTTACACTTATGTGAAAGAAAGTGTGTGTTATAATTGTTCATCTATGAAAGCCCTTACTATCTCGCTTATTTCTACACTCATAGAAATAAAAGATTTCTAGCATTTCTAGCGTGTATAGATCCAATATGTAGTCTCAAAACCCGAAAAAAGGTCTATTGTAATGTTGAAAATAGAAAGTAAAAATTATTTCAAATTGTTATTGTGCTCCAGTAAAAATACACGATTATCTAATTTGTACAATGTAAATGTACCAGATTTTATTAGAGTTTATTAAGTATTTACAATATGGAGCTGCGAATTATAAAAAGATCTTTTACACAAAACCTTTTTGGACATACTTTGCATATAAAATCAAAACAAATGTTAACAATATGATTGTCTGATTGTAATATATGAAAGTAACATAATCAATGGAAGAATAGCTAATTATTGCAAATAATATTCAAATTTTCAGATTTTTCTATCAGTACCCTGACAGAAATATTAAGTACCTGATATTTTGTTAGAATACATCCAACATTTGATAACAACACAACTTCTGAATTACTTCTCCTCAAAATGATACTTTGACATATTTCATTGAAAAATATTGTTAGATACAAATTTCTAATTAAAAATAAACAACCATTAAAATAAATGAATCTAATGATCTTTTTTCGTTTTCCATTCTGTTTGCACTATAAAAATGGACCAACTAATAGGTGATTAACACGAAACTTGTATGTTAGTTGGTTGGTTAAATGTTGGCCCAATCAGTCATTCTTGCTATTATAGTGACAAAAAAGCTATGGGGAGCTAGGGGATGGGGCCCCAGCCTTGGAATGGACTCAGGAAGTGACTGAGGCAATGAATATTAAAATAGAGTATACCCCCTTACATGCCTTATGATATAGTAAAAATAGAGAAAATAAAAATAATAAATAAAAAAGGTAGTGGAGATAGCGAGATTCTTCACAGGGCCTAAAATCTGAAAAGGGAATAACAACAAATCCCACCTACCAGGGAGAGCTAGGACTATAAAAATAAGTTATGAATGACCTTCTTATTGTGGTGAATTGGTTCCATTAAGAGTTAAGAGAAATAAGCCAATTACTTTATTAGTCCATACCATGTTACTGAATGACTATCAGATAAGGGGGTCTCTAAAAGGTCTACCTATCATGTTTGACAGCAGAGCAGAATCCTTGTTGTGCTTTTATTTTAAGAGTACTATTTCCGCGTGTATTTATTTTCGTGAATCCAAAAAATATATAAATTGTGTGAGCTGCTAGTTAGTTGTTTTTAGGCCTCTTTTAGATGTTATATGATGTGTGTGACACAGGTTTCACATATATTGTTTTATGTATTGTACATCTTAACTGCGCTAAGTTTTAGTTTTATAGTCTATTTCAAAATATGCCATTAAATTTTGCTCAAAATGCTGAACTGTCATACCAAAGATTCTACAAAGAAATATTTTCTAATCACGTGAATATTTATTGATAAAAGTGTTCCTAATCACGGTTTTCTATAAATATCGATTTGTTTTCTGTAATAGTTATGCAAGGTGGTTTCTACAATCTTTCTCCCTAAAAGTAAAAAAACAAAGAGGGGAGCTGTACATTTAGGCCTAATACTCAAAACCTAAAAGAGCTGTAGTCACCATGAATACACCAATCGATCGTCAAGGCTTTAAGAATTCCATATATGTAATTTTCATTGTCTCCAAGTTCTTCGTTCAGGATTTCCAAAAACTGCAATGTTCATTTTCGTTATGCTCCTCTTCTTTAATTCAGACAAAACCTATGTCATCCTAATCTACCTTTTCCCTACTTTCATTTGCTTAAAAAATTAACAAAATCAGTTAAAAAATGACGCTTTTATCGCATAAAGTTACAAAGTTGTTCACATATTTTGAAATAGACTCGGTTTATACGGTTTTTCTCACTTAACAATATCTATCTTCTGATTTATATCATTTGGCATGCCCAAAATTTTGAAACCTTTAATCTATTCACTGACTACTAGAATACCTGGACGGGAAACTCGCGTTTATGGGTAAAAATTAATGGAGGCAATTAAGTTTGATTTATGATATCTCGAGATTGGAATGACTTTTTATATCACTTTTTTTTTAAAATGAAGGATAAATTAACGGTTATTAGGTGGTGGAAAAAAATAATTAGATGAGATGGTAATTAACGATTTACTTAAATGAGGGCCAGATATACATAAATGTGAAAGTCCCAAAACCACTATTATATGATATAGAAATTAATCAAATTGACATGATATCATTAATTAACAATAATGCTAACATTTCAGCCATAAATGACTGGTCTTGTAGACCATTTGGGCCCAAAATGGGTCCAATTATTACCGAAAATGACCAAAAATTGGTATTTTTTTATGAAAATGTGTCCATATTTAATAAAAAAAGCAGTTGTTAGACAAAATATCAGGTTTGAAAAATAAATCAAGGTATTTTTTCACAAATAGCATGCATATAAGATTCAAATCACTCAAAACGTGGTTTAAAAAGGGCATTTTGGGGCCAAAAAGGACCCAAAATCCAATTTCTGTCCAACATAAGTGAAAAATGTCAATATTTTGGTTGAATAAAGATAAGAATTGCTAAATTCAATGTATTAGATAGATCACTTCGATGTATCTTCAAAGTATTTTCTACTAGTTTGTTTTTATAAGGCATTGTAGCCAACCCTAGCAGAGTGTGATGCAAAGAAACTCTCAAGTTTGATAACCTAAACGCTTTCTATTTCCCATCAGAGATTAACTACATATAAATACAAAATAAAACGAAAATAACACAGTTAAAACATTGTATTGACATTGCGACTCGGCAATAGCGTCGCCTTCACGTTGACGTTATTTATGTCATTCAAAACCAGCTTCAATGACGTGCTGATATCTTGTTTAGCTTGACATACGCCTACTCACTCTTGCAATTCATAGTCTCTTGAAATATGAGCTTATCAATGAAGATCGCTTCCGTTATTCTCCTTGGTTGGATCCCCGAAGCAGTTTTTCAGTATCTTCACTATGACAGGAAACCATATTCCTTGATGGTAAAGTTGGCTATCTTTATGAAGTGGGCTGGTATCCAAACCTCTTTTCCAATCATCGAAATGCTGGTTAATACGCTCTTGTAAGCTGTTCCCAGTCTGATCTCGATACTTTCTTCCACATTCAGAACACAGTATTTCATACACATACACATTTGCGGGCTCTACAATTGACTCCGGAACAAAGTATCTAACAGTATCTTTAAATGGGTAACTCCTTTGCAATTCCTGACGTACACTACTCTTCACTTTCTCAATTATCATTAATTTTATCTTATTTTTCTCAGCAGCTCTTTGGACTTCTTTCTTCAGTCCCTGATCTATGGTTGCTGGTACAAACATAACAGCATAAGTCTCATTGTTTCCATTCAAGAAACAATTATTTTTCTTTACATTTCTGTGATTGACTTTAATCCCCTGAAATTCCAGATTCTTCCTCTTATGCTTCTTCAGTGCAACCTTCACAACTTCATACCTAAACGTTTTATCATATCCAGAGAATTGAAGTCTTTGCATGAAATAGGAGATATGCTTCGCGACTTCTTCCCATAGAATACATTACAGTTTCCTAATATTCTTAAGACTACCTTCACCATCACGTTTTTCTTCATTTGTAAAAGATGGGATGAGTTGCTATTTATTACAGCTCTTGTTGATACTTCTTTTATGTAGTGTGACGTGATGATCTATATGTTTTCTTCTGATAACCTGTGCATGTACTGTTGGTCCCAGTTCCCCATGTAGATATCTGCGACAACTCCAGTTGTCCAAGTCTAATCCTATAGAACCACCTTCTTTTTGTCGAACGATTTTCCCATCATACACATAATCGTGTAGACCCCTTGTTCTTTCAATCATGATTCTTACAGCTAAGCAGAACATTCTTTTCATTTCGATATCTGGATCAGACCCTGACGCTACAAACGTGGGTGGTCTCCCTACTTTCGTTGACCTAACCGGGCAATAGTCGGATATTCGTTGATCTCGAATTTGTTGTTCAGAGATATGAAATCTAAGATAGAGAGCTATTTCGATCCATTTCAGTCCTTCGATTTTAAAATCAGATTGCAACATCAATTCTTCCATCCCTCTTGTACATTCTGAAATATCAAGTGAGGGGTACAGAGCTTCGACATCTAAGCTAAGTACAACCCAATTCTTCTCAACGGTCCGTTTGTTTAACCGGTCAATATCTTTGAACAATTCTTTCGTTGCATTACACTGGGTATCACTTTGTGAAATAACTTTGTGTGACAATCTGTAGCACCACAAATAGTTCTTGTCTTCGGTCCTTCGATTTCATTCCCTTCTTCGACTTTCTTATGATCTTTTCTAACACAGTATAATGGTGCAAGAGCATTGTTGGTAGACTTCTTGATCCTCTCTCCTTTTGTGTTCTCTTTCAACCCCATCATTCTAAGAAGTGCGTATCCATGACTATTCATTTCAAGCTCTGCTTTATCGTGTTCTTCATGGTCGATCTCTGCAGTTTTTGCGGGATCATCTAGATGTTTATAGCACGCCTTCTTATAGTTCTCACTTGTGTCACAGGACCAACGTCCACTTTCATCCGTCTGGTAACACAATATTGTGTTTTCTCTAAGTGATTTCAATCCTCTTCTTTCTTGATCATCTAAATTAGATAGATCACTTGTTTTCTTCTTATATTTTTCGGATATGGTTCAGACATCTTCTTTGAACTGATGGTATTTCATTCTATTATTAAATGAAATGGAAGACGACATTGCTACATCTTTATTGAAGGGTAGGTCTGTACATTTTAAATGGTTTATGTTGAAAACTCTTTCAAGTGTACTTGAAAACGATTATTCTACGTCATTCCATCTAAGCTTATTTAAAGCCTGTTCTGTTTCAATATCGATCATACGTACACTAATCTTCTTATATAGTCTGTAATATGGTGGAAATTCTAAAATACTTATTTTATCTTCCTTGATTTCAGCGTTTCCATACAATCAGGTGATAATTCTTGATCTTCTATGACTATACCTTGCAGAGTTTTTGGTATCTTCTTCTTCATTGGTATACTTTTGGATACTAATTTCGACAAGATCATAATGAATATGTACATTCATGCATATAATTGGTCCCTGAATGGGCCCAAAATTCAATTTTTGGCCAAATTAAATGAAAAATGTCAATATTTTGGTCGAATAATGGTTAAAATTGATAAAATAAATGTATTAGATCACTCCAAGGTATCTTAAGGATGTTTTCTACCAGATCATGATGAATATGAACATTTGTTATGGGGAGGGATCGAATGCAGGCTTTTGCTTATATAATATTGAAGGAAATACTCTAAGTTTACTAAGATACCTAGATATGATCTACTAAATTAATTTAATTCTAATACCCTTAAAGATACATTCTGAAGTAATCTGATACATTAATATTATCAATTCTAACCATTTTCTGACAAAAATGTTGACATTATTAACTTGATTTTGCCAAAAATTGGATTATGGGCCCTTTTTGGTGGGCCAACTATAGGCTTCTGAATGTACATATTCATCGTGATCTTGTAAAAAAATACCATTAAGATGCCTTAAAGTGGTCTAGTAAATTGATCGTATCAATTCTAACAATTATTGGACCAAATTATTCTCATTTTTCAATTGGATTCTGGGCCCTCTTGAGGCCAATTCTACACTTCTGATTGTTCATATTCATCATGATCTAGTAGAAAATACCTTGAAGTGGTCTAATACATTGATCTTATCAATTCTTACCATTGTTCGAACAAAATATTGACATTTTTCACTTAATTTGGCCGAAAATTAGATTCTGGGCCCTTTATACATATATATATTTATGTATATCTGATATATTTATGTATATCTTCATTTAAAAAAAAGTATCTTAAAAATTCTTTCCAATCACGTGATATCGTAAATCAAACTTGGTGGCCTCCATTCATTTTCTCCCATTTCTAGTAGTCCGTGATCTGTTACATTCATATGAGGAAAACAACCAATAGAAACAATTGTGAGATGTTCAAAAGTGCAGAAATACATTTCAGACTGCCATAATGTGTAATATCTAGCATTTAAACGGACTTTAAACTAATCTAGGTTTCCCGAAACACATTTTTTAGGCCAAAAACCACCTAAAATATAGGGAAAATGACTGCTTTGCACAATATATCAAGATGAAGGAGACAGACTTGGCTTAAACAAAAAGAAAAGAATTATATATACATAAAAAAAATTGCAACTGAATGTTACACAAATTTGACAAAAATGCTTGTCAAAACAGGGGTAAAAAGCGGGGGTAAAAATCGATTATAATTGGAGAAGAACTATTCTTTATTTTCTTTTTGAATGTCGTGGCACATACTTTTCTTTCGTTTAGTACGTAGATAACAATTAATTACAGTCTACATTGAAAAAAGTATGAAATTGTGACATATGAACAGCTTCAATGACTACAAAACAATTTTTCGAAAGAAAGGTCGCAATTTTTGGTGAAATTCATTATCGTCATAAGGTAACCATATTTGTCAAATGTAAGACCCAATGATCATTTCTACGGTGAGATGTTAATAAAAAAGAACCAAAAAGACCCCTATTTCTCGTGCAACTAGATGATAAATCATCTCCATACTAAACCATAGGATGTATTTTTTAAATACCTATAACAAATCCAAAAAGGAAAAAAATCAATGGAAATTAACAAAGCTCACAGACAACCTTAAATGTAATAGATTCAAGGTTTCAAAACTTTGGGCATGCTGACTGACATGCCTCCCAGGGAATCTAATTTCTGGTTTTTGATTTTTTTTCTTTTGGGCCAAATAAAGGACATATTGAACCTCACTTTAGTGACGAAATGAAGTGATTTAATCAATTCGTTAGAAAATGAGAGCATCAGTCTTCACTTTTTTTATCAATCTTAGCACATTGAAATTGAAAAATTGAAGGAAATATTTAAATATTTATCACAACTACCCTAATAGATTCATCGAATAATGTATATATCGATTTTTGAATAAAATCTTTATTAATAGGACGCCTTGTGAGTCACGAGATTCTAAAAAAAGAGGCATTTTTAGGGTTGAAATCTTGGCTTGTTAAGAATGATCTCACAAGGATGTTTCGAAATAACGCGGAAAAAAGTTTTTTGGAAGCTTCCAAGAATAAGAGGGAACAGTGCATATTTGTTATTATGGTTTAGAATTCGTTTAATGTAGCTTATGTTATGTAGTGTATTAAGACATATGACGATATTGATAGATACATGATTGTTAACCAATTAAGAGTAAAGGAAGTGAAACAACTTTCACACCCTTCTGATTATAACGAGAATGAAAGATGTGTAAGAAACAGAAAGTATCTTATCTCTACTAAAGAAGAATTTGTGTCTAGAGAACGTGAGTCGCCAGAAACTGAAGAATATAGATGTAAAAAGCTGGTATTCCTAAAGTACCACCTGAAGAAAGTAGTTCGATACAACATGAAGCAAGGGATACTACATCTGAGAAAAGTTGTACCTGATCTGGTCGATTAACTAAACGAATTCGAAATATTGCGAATTGGAAATGAATTGAAATGTGCACCTCAGTAGATAGACTATGATTTTATCGAACTTAAGTTTATAGTCGAAATTTATTGAACAGGGGATGTTGTACAGCTCAAGTACATAAGGACGTATTTTTTTATTATTCCAAAATTAGGTACTTTTTTAAAATCAAATTAATGGATATATGGGTGGAATTGTTGTTAGGCTAGGCTTTGAGTCGTTTTGATTTTATAACAGTTTCATTTGCAGCTGAAAAATGAGTAAATTAGTATCATTTTTTCATTAGGAAAATTTCTATGAGCCAAATAACCCTCAAACCCCGGCCTTTTAACCAGGACATGTTCCCATTCCATCTTATTAACATCTACTATGCA
>JAUKPT010003260.1:0-12243 GCA_032273505.1 Nanomia bijuga | reverse complement strand
TTCAGTGTTTCAATTTTCAGCTTGAGGTAAATATCACTTTTGAAGACATTCAGAAATTCGGCCAGATCCGCCACTGCCTTCCTAGATGATATAATCTATGCTCCATTTTTAATTATCCTTATATAATCTATGCTCCATTTTTAATTATCTTTATATAATCTATGCTACAAATCAAGGAGTAAACTACCCCTTTAAAAGGCGTACGAGATTTCCGATAAAACAATAGAACCAATAACGATGATGCACGATATTTCTCTATAGCGATTTTACGCCTCGGCCAAACGGAATCTTATTCACTAATTGTTCTGTGGAATAGGAACAGCTCAACGTGATTTCTGTATAGAGTAGGGGACGTAGAGGCGGATCCAGGGTGGAGCCACTGGAGCCTGGAACCAGTCAGATTATACTAACATTTATTTTTCTGTTGCATAATCTAATATATATTATGCCATTCCAAATCGCGAGCAAAGAAACAATAGTTTTAACGTTTTCATTTTTTTTTTATGATTCCGTCTTTGTCGCTTGGAAAATGGACGGTAAAAAAATATTCGTCGCTAAATTAAAACGATTTTATTTATTTGGCGGGAAATTGTCGTATAATTCATATCAAGTATTTCACTCGCCAACTACTCGTTATGGGTTTGTGTAAGAAAATAATACACATCAATGTCGCTTGTCCACTAATTGATCCTGCAAATGATTCTTAATCTTTTATCATGCGGGCCAAATACAGGTTTGACTCTACTCATGTAGAGCTATTATATTTTAAGCTCCATTCGCTACACTCTGACTTCACTGTTGTTTGTGCTAAATTACTCGAAGTCGAGTTATGGTTTGAATGACAGATGAACGCGTGGGTTTATAGCTTTATAGCTTCGACATCGGGCAAGGAAGTCCGAAAGTTTATCGCAATTTTTATTTTTGAATATTACACAGATTAACTTAAATGATATACAAATAGAATTGAAGGCGAAACGAGACTATGTATAACCAAATTATTTTGACGCAAGGATAGCTGCTGTTTTGTTGCGCTTTGTTTGTTATTTAGTGAAACTGAAGCTGAAACTTCTTTTCTAGATCCGCCACTGTCAATTTGTCAATAATGATATTTAATGAAATGTTATTTGGTATGTTTTGAAGTAATAAGAAATAATAGTCTAGACAGATCCTGGAAGGGTCTGGGAAGGGGTCTTGGTCTGGGAATAGACTAGAAAGACCCTGTAAAACACTACGAAGAATGATGTTGGAGATCTCGCAGTTTCTTATGATAAATTTCTATGGCTTCTTGAACATTTTGCATTTTTCCTTTATAATTTTATAGTTATATATCACCAAAAATAAAAAGGTTTGTCTCCAGCTTGAAAAATTTTTACCAGCCTGAGGTTACAATGAGAATTTTAATATAAAAAAATCTTTAAAAGGTAGACAATTTTATTGCAATTCATGCCATTTGAATTTTACGAATATTAGTCTTAAAAAAATCTGTCGAATGGGATTACATCACATTAATTGTTCCGAGGTTGGAGGTTGGAAGTTGAGTGTAGAGGCTCACAAACAATTGTGATAATGGGTGGGACCGATAATTTTCATTCTGCGTCATTCAATTATTACGTAACCTTGATTAGATTGGTGTCCGGATTTTGGTTACGATTGGTTACGATAAATTCGTACGGTAGGTAGGTCATATTTTCTTAGGATCTTATCTATCCCAGCTTTGATACAATTCCTGATGATAAATCGAAGTTCATCTTCTTAATGACACGTGAAAACATCGATGTCACAAAAATGATGGCACTTTTTCTCAAAAAAAAAAAAAATAAATAAAAATTTCATATCCAATATCGTAAAAATCAGGAATTTCTACATCCTCTTTATGATTTATTCTTATTTTTTATCTCTTGCTTTCTTATTTTTCGTGTTTTTTTTCTCAATGTTAATTTCATTTTTCGTTGTTGTTAAGAATATAATTTCCTTTTTCACTCTACTTGGTAAGTCTTCAACGAATTTTGAGTGATTCTTTCCTCCATTATGTTCAAGGCACATTCATAATTTCATGGTACAGTGATAATGCTATCATAAATTATGCAAGTAATTATACTGATGCAACAGCCAGGGTGTCTGTATGACATTCCAATTTGATAGTTTAATATAATGCTAAAATAATGTTTACATACAGATATTTTTCTTAATCATCGATTACTTTGGCTAAGCACAAAACCGATTTTGCATACATTAATATATAGTTGAAACAAAGGCTTAACGATGTTTGCTAATGACATTTGGAATGGTTACGATAGCTTTAATAAAAGGGACTTTAACGGGTCACACTTTTTGTAGTTCCTTCAATTATCATGCTTTTTCGTTTGTGTACACAAGCTAGCAATAGCAAGCGTAAACACAAGGACTTTGAGATTTTTAAGATGATTTAACTATACTGCACCCCCGTCACGATAGAGAGTTTACATAAAGCGCAATGGACCGATTAATTATGAATGTACCTTGAACTTTGCCACGTACTATAGCGACAACAATCTCTTGTAGAACGACATCTTTCCCAACATTCAAACTAGAAGTGAGAATATTTTCATTTCATTCTCATATCAAATGTCCTACATAACATGCCGCTTACATTTCAAAACTTTACGTGGACTCTTTCATAACACCAATGACACATATTTACGAATAGAACTTCATTATTACAAATAAACCGCACTTGAATGATAATCAACATTTACATCGTTCAAAATATATAATTTTCGTTCACCCTCATATAGCAGGTAATGGCTAACCGCCATCGAAAAATATCAAAACCAACAATTCTTGAATTTCGTATAATAAACGTCTAAAAAGTATGATACTACATGTGATTATGAATTTTCTATGGCTTTCAATGTTACCACAGTGAAAAAGCTGAACAGATGTCACCTAATTAGCCAGTTAGATCTTAAGTCCATGAGCTGAAAACGTTTCCTTATTTCTTTACCTCCTGCAGTGATTGATGCTAGTCATTTGATGCTTTAGTCCTTATCAATGAAACGAGGATGATGAGAAGTATAAACAAGTATATAATGATATCTTTCCAGTTGACCTTGTAATGAAATTGTCAATTAATCACTTGGAAATGACGTTATGTCTGGATATGTCTGGTTAATCGATCGATATGTCTTTATACTAGGTACAAATAGTACAAGAAGCCCCCAGAATGAGAATATCAATTTTTTTTCAAAAAAGATTAATATGGTGCTTTTCTTCCAGCATTTTAGCTCCAAAATTGTGTTTTTTATTCTTTTTTTTTGTGCGTAAGTGGTTGTTTGATTATTTATCATGCCACTGATTTGAGTTGTTGTTTTTGTAAAAGTTATTTTCTTTCGTAAGTTATAAAACGCAAAAGTATACAAAAAGCCACAAAAAGACACAAAAAGCCACAAAAATCCACAAAAAGCCACAAAAGTCAAAAAAATGACAAAAACCTAAATCAATTATTCATGAGATTTGCCAAACCAATGAAGGAGGGTCAGAATTGCATGAAATTTGGAACAGGTACTGTATAGGACACTGGTTTTTCAAAAATACTTCTTCCAAAAAATCTTTTTACAAAATCCTTATCAATTATTCATGAGATTTGTCAACCCATATGATTTCCTTATGTATGATTAATAATACGTTATTCATTTTGACATAAAAGGGTGCTATTGAAAGTTAAAACTTTCAATCGACTTTTTTTATCGAGTTGAGAAGTTGTGGAAAGTGTTTTGTCTTATTATTTATGCATATCAAGCGGGCATGTTTGATGTCCAACAAAAGAAACACATGAATACTTAATATTTCCTCATGGACGGGCACCTTTACCAGTCGCGTCTTTTTTCAAAGTGCGCATTCAACATAATAACAAAGGCTCGCTGATAACAAAATAAACTCTATTGCAGCATGTTTCTTATCTACAAACAAACATTCCTATCTGCCCATGTAACAAAAGGAAAGTGAAGTGATTATAAACTGAAAGAGAAGCAATTATTTTTTATGCCGCATCAATACTTTCATAGAAATGCCTTTCTCAGAAAAGCGTTTGTAAGAAATAATTGATTAGGTTTTTATCAATAATTTAGTTTTTTTGGAAATATCAGTGACACTCAATTTCATGTACTTCTGACCACTCCTTCATTTGTTTGACAAATCTCATAAATAATTTACTTGGTTTTTCGTCAATTTTCTTTTAGGAAAAAGTATTTTTGAAAAACCAGTGTCCTATACAGTAACTGTACCAAATTTCATGTAATTCTGACCCTCCTTCATTGGTTTGACAAATCTCGTGAATAATTGATTAGGTTCTTGAACAATTTTTTTATTTTGGAAGAAGTATATTTGAAAACCCATTGTCCTATACAGTACCTGTACCAAATTTCATGTTATTCTGACCACTCCTTCATTGGTTTGACAAATCTCATGAATAATTAATTAGGTTTTTGTTAATCATTTTGGCTTTTGGCTTATTTTTTGGCTTTTTTTGTTTTTTTGTGGCTTTTTGTAAGTTTAGATGCTTTTTGTGGCTTTTTGTGGCTTTTTGACTACTTTTGCGTTTTATAACTTACGCATTTTCTTTAGTTTTAATGTACTTTTGTTTTTATTTCTCCTTTAGTCGTGAATAAAAAAAAATGGATTCTTAACATTCAATTATTTATCAATATTTGTTGTCTCAATTTGGCAATGTTCAAAATCTAATTTGTCTATTTTCAACAGTTCTTTAATCATGTTTGTTGAAGAATTATTTCTGTTAAAAACAGGTCATAATCTAGTTCGAAAATCTATTTTAACATACATATTCTAAAACCAAAATATGACTTGTAAGTTGAAACAGAAACAATGTTCATAACATGAAAAGATTTAATGTTATGGACATTGCACATTTTCTGCACATTTTATTGGAAAATCTGAACAGATTTTAAAAACGCTAGCCTATAGTACTTACCAAAACGACTTTTATTCATTTGTTCTGTTTCCCATGAAATGTGTTTGTTTGATTTTTTCCAAATAATGTATTCATAACTGACTAGATAGTCATTAAAAAATGTTTCATAGCTCTTATTTGATTAGACATCTCACCAGTCTGATCTGATCATCTTTGACCATACCGAAGCCCAATTCTCTTGTAAAAATATTTCTTTTATAAAAGTAGTATACATTAGGGAACAGAATCTTTATCAAATGTTTATCATTATGAGCATTTAGATGAAAAGTAATTATTCATAGCCCTAATTAATTCAGAAACCAGTTCATATAGTCAAATCGGTAGAAGAAAAAAATGCATTGATTAGTTTCCTTCGACCAGACTCTTACTGGTCCTTATCAAAATGTGTTTTTAAAACAAAATTGTTCTTTGCATATATGCTCAACTAAGTAACAGAGGTTTAGCTGTTATCATCATTCGTTCTGTTGTGACTCGATCTTCAGAACTTCCCAATATGTTGTCATCTCATTGTCTTGTTGTTTTTGACTCGCTGCTAAATTTCTAAGAAAAGAATAGATTTCCAACGGAGAAGAAAAACCTCACCGAATTCTTTTTTTATAGACAGTTAGTAGATGAAATAAAAAAGTGTAATTCATAGCGCATATGATTCATTTTTTTCTGTCGTAAAATCTGAAAATTACAAAAGCATATGTACTGTTTTGCAGATGATTTGTTTCTACATACAGTTTGCCAAAAAATTTTGATCTACTATTTTCGATTATTTCAAGACAGAAAAATCCAAAATCTAAACTTATTTCAGCTTAAGAAACTACTGAATCTTATCAAATATTTGAACTTCAGAATCTTTATAGTCAACTGTACATACTACATTATACGATATTTAAAGATTTTAATAAACAGGATAAGGGGTATACAGGTAAACAAGCCACAAGTATATTTCTAAAAAAACAAACTTTACTCAGTCTCTGGTAAAGAAGATTATACGCTTATGCATTGACAATCAACTCTTTACCTGTGTCTGTAACATGGACATTAACCCGCGATGATGAATGGGGAGGAGGGGGGGGGGGGTAATATAAAATCCTTCATAACTCGGATTTACGAAATAAAAAATAAAAAATCTTTTTTTATGTGATTGAAATATCAAGTTACATAACATATATGAAATTCAATAAAATTAAACATCAGAAAGTTTAAGAAAAAAGGTTTTTGTGTAAAGTTTTAACGCTTCTTCTTTCTAAAAAAAATATTTTATACTAAAGTGAGTTTACTAATAATTGTATAACACACGATTGCTTTGATACATTTTGACAAAAACTTGGAAAATATCTTGAATTGTGTTGATAATACTTCATACGTTTTTTTACTCGGTACATTTAGTGGAACACTGTTTTTTTAGGGGGAGTCAAATTACCCCCCCCCCATTCACGTCGACCGCGGGTTAACAGACCTAATCGAAAAAAAATCTTAAAAGATACTAACATTGCATAAAGATTAAATAAAATTATTTTCAGATCACAAATACAAAACGTCACGTACTAGAAAATAAGTAATTTCTCTCTACTTTTCAGAATTTTCGCAGAAATCATCAAAATTATGATAACAACTATAGCAAGAGGAAGTAGTGAAAATTCTGAATAGTTGAGAAGGAGACATAACAGACTGATTTACAGAAAAAAAAGGTGACGTAAAGTACCAGCATAAAAGAGTTTGTCCTTATTCTCCCTTTTTTGCTTATTCTTTACTTTTCAAAAATAAAAAATAAGGAAAGAGAGCAAAAAAAAAGAAAGCCTGATTAAGAAGAATCTAATTAACGGACTCGCAGAACCACCGACGAATGAACTAAACTAGAAACCAATAAGTTAAAAAGTTAATAAATGATATATACCAATCCAAAGTTTTACAATTATGGATTGAGATTCCTAGAAGCTAAATATTTTCGGAAAAAAATAAACCAAATAAAAGTGGTATTTCAGTATGAAAACCATTAGACATCAGACACATATTTACACATTAACAGTCAACATAATACGAGCAGCATTCCTTGTTTCAAATAATCATTGATTGGAATCTAAAGTCCGGTTAAGGTTAAAACCAGACTTCAGAAATGACTGATTAACAGCAAGAAGTTGCAATATAAAACTATCTAACACCAACGAATATTTGATTATCACTTACTTCAGTTAAGATATAATTTCATTAATAATATTCTACCAACTATTCATTCATTCAGAAAATCTCAAAATTTTTGACAAAGAATTTGTTATTAAAACTTCACTAAATAGGCGAAACCAGAAAAAGATGAAAAGATTTAGTTTAGGGGACATTTTAAAAAGGTTTCCATATTTTTTAACAGAAAATGTCTGTTAAGGGGGTGGTAGCAGGTAACAACAAATAAACAAAAATAAAATAAAAATAAAGCTATTATAAAAACATTGACAACAATTCAGTTGACTCACGATTAGATCAACAGCAACTAAAATATTTACAATATTCAACATATCTCGTTTATGTCATGCCTTCAAAACAGTCATGCCTTCAAAAGGCTTTTGACAAAGAAATTGTGATTGAAACTTTACTAGGTGAATCCAAACTTCAGAACAGTTCTGATATTTTTTCTAAATAACAAGCAAACATGATGCAATAACTTGTTTGTAGAATGGATTTAGATATCGATTCATTTGACTGAATGGATTCATCTGTATTAGAAAAGGAAGTAATAATGTTTAAGGAAACCAAAATGCCAATGTTTACGATGAAAATCCCTTTCCCTCTTGTATAAATGCTTCCCCTTTTCATGTCAGTGACATTAATAATGTGGGAGGGGGAGCTACTGTTTTTTTACGTAATTGTAAATCATTACATCATTCCACATCTAAAAATAGAAAAAAAAATGAGGTTTCCGGCCAAAATTCCGCTAAAATGACCCAAAGATTAATATGTGGTACATTTGAGTGGCATGAGAGGTGAAATTTGATGGCGCCATGCCGTTATAGAAGAATTTAGTTCGAAAATGTCCCCTTAAAAAACTGTCAAATGTAAAACATTATATGAAAATGTTATGCCAATAAAAAAATATATATGTTTCCGGCCAAAATCGGGGTATCTCAACCATTTCTCACCCCAAATAAAGCGATAAGTATTTTTTTCACAAACCTAGTTTGAGGTCACCCCCTAGAACAATTTGCAGGGTATATAATTAATAACTGAATAGTATTATTGCGTTGCACGCGGGGGGTTGGTGGCATAGAGTGAGGTCGCATCTAATTAGAGGAACTTCATATAGAAGAAACTTTCTTAAAATTTGTAATTCACTTTAATAATGAGACTTTCTAGCTTCTTTGAAATTTATTTAAAGCAATAATAGATGTTTTAAATTATTTTATTTGAATCGAATATAAAACACAAAAAAAAAAAAAAGATTATAAAGAAAAGAAGAAGAAAATAAATAAAAAATACGAAACATTCATTTATTCACACGGGGAAAAATTGATTAAGTCATTCTCTAATTTAATATAACCAATCAATTTCGATTTTAGTTCTTTTTTAACGAAAGAACAAAAATAAAAATAAATTTGACTGTTTACCCCCGTGAGTAAATAAGGTGTTCTAACATATGTAAAAGAATTGTCACAGAAAAACCTTCTCGATTACTTTTGTTAGAACCTTCGAATATAGTAGTAGTCTGAAGGTTATTTACTGAATAAAATTGAAGACTGGCTAAAGTTTTAATACTCTAGTCAAAACAGGAGCTAAATTGTAGACCTTGTGAAAAAAATCTTACATGGGAGAAAGAATACAGTGGAAATAAAATCAGTCATTTATCATAAAGGCCAAGTGCAGATCAATTGAGAAAACCATTTTTAGAAAGATTACTAGGCACTTCTATTTGTCTTCATTGGTAAATAAAAAAGTTTAGAACCAATGATTTTGCACGAACAGCATTTTGACACTTCACGTACTTCATATCATTATTTAACCTTGACTAACCTTATTTGTTCCCTCTTAAATCATTAACCTTCCAAAAATCCGATAACAATATCCGTTTAGACCTTAATACTATCCGAATAGTTTCTGAATGGATATCCTTGTTCTAATGAGAAATTGGTGTCATGACCTGAGGAGAATTTTTCTCATTTTCTCTTACCTACTTTTACATAAGATTTAGGTAAAGTAAAGGCACTATTTCCTTAAAAACGCCTAGAAGGAACACAAATGCAAAGTAATATAGTAATGGGTACCAGTCAATATATTTCCAGGGCTCTCGCGTACAACTCAAATCACAATGAAGAAAAAAGTTGACACAATTTCAGTTGTTCAGTAGAGTTCTATTGGCTCACCCATATATTGGCGTCTTTAATCAATAATATCGACGTACCATACTTTTTTAAAATAGGTATGTAGACAAACAAGTTTCCATCACGTACCTCCATGTACAGGGGCGCAGTGGCCGTTATAGCTTCCAGTCTAGGACCTGTTTCCCGCCGGAGAAATGTGAACATTTTCCATAAATGACGCATTTTCGCCGCCTCTTGATTATTATGGATCTGTAAAAGTTTCGTCGCCACTTCGCCCCTGCTCATGTAACAATATTTATGTATTTGTATGTAAATCTAAAATCTGGCACCTCTAGACATCAAATGTTTATCAGGTTATGTCCCTCCCAAGTAAGATACTTACTTTGGTCATTCCACTAACGATACTCTTGGTATAATCATTATTATTGTTGTTAAAAGTGGTTGAAATGATTCAGATGACAGATATGACACAGTCAAAATGTTCATAGTTGTCTTACCAAGTTGCCCGTATTTAGATGATCTCTAAAGATTTCCTCATTTGAACTCGTTTAAACCTATAAACAAACAAATTTCTATCTAAAACGTTTTATGCAACACTGTTTAAGTGTTTTTTACAAAATGTTTGTTAGGGAAAATGTGTTGGTTTCGAGTACGGACATTGAAATCAAAAAGACGTCTCCTACGTATGTAGGAGGTCGCATTTCGCATACAATAGATGTTGTAATCTTAGGGCATTTCACTTTTTTCTCTTTTCTTTCAAAAGAGTTAGAATTTGAGAGTACATTATTGCATCTAGAATTAGAATTATGTATTTTGTAAATAAGAGTAGAAACATTTTTCCGTAAGATATACAGATAAGTAAATAAATATGATAAGACAAAAAAAGAGAGAAAACGGCTACGTTAAAACAGACAGAAATATGGGTCAGTAAGATTTTGATTTCAATACCTGGAGCATATCTTGAGTAACAAAATATCTCATATCTGACCTACGTAAATTGCAATATCATAAAAGGGGGTTAAGATTTATCCGGGTTGCACCCCAAGCACAAAAATAAAGATGGAGAAAAATTACTGTTAATTTGTTTCGCATGTATTATTTAGTTTTATATATTTTCTGAAAGATCACGTAGATTTTGTGCTCCAAAAATGTTTAAGGGGTATTTTTTTGAAGGAAAGTACTGTAATTTTCATACATTTTGAATTGTCCTTTTAAAGGTTTAGAGCTAGTTTTTGTTATCTAAATGGTTTCTTTTTACTTATCTGGTTTGAAAATAATCTTTTAAGAGTCTTTATAGAATATTGATATTATTATCTATTAAATGATTTCAGATTGGGAACCCAAATCAGTAACAATTGAGAGAAATGACCAAAATTGCTAAAATTGGTTAATTATTAATGCATTTTTAATACAATTTGGTTGGACGTACTTCATACTAAAAGTTAACTCAGTTAGAGCTACTACAACAAATAAGCATGGGGTGTAAAATTGCACCCCCGACCCCTCTCCGACCCAATAAAAGACTTATGCAAAAAGCATTCAGTAATGAATGGTTCTGGAATTCTATGTTAATATTTTATAGCATAATGGCGATGAATGGCGTCTCAATCAGCGACTTGACCATAATTTTTCATATTCACAAAAATTTAATCTTTTTATGTAACAAGAAGTTACGAGATATACCGATTCTGGCAGCACTAACATTCAGGAAAGAATCATTCATTACCATCTATTAAACCAACTAAGATGTTCACTGAGCTTTTCTCTAAACATTTCTGAGTAAATTAACACTTCACAGAAAAAATATCTAATCGATGTTTGATCGTGTATTAATCAGCTATTTTGTGATTTGTGGCATCTATTAGCAATACAGTGCTAATGAGATTTACATATTGATCTAATAGGGGAGGCAATTAACGGACCTTTGAATTGAATAGTTACTTATAGCTGGACGACATCCGAACCGAGTTGGCAATCACCCTTCTATTTTGTTTACTGAGGAAAAATGATGTAGTGTTTATAAGGCGGGCATTACAACGTGATCTCTAATTTGATTAATTTCATCACTTCAAAAAGCTCGAACTTTTGTCGAAATTAATTACCAAAATATTAACTTTATACATGAATCGTTTTGTAAGATCTAAATTAATTCATATGGCTTAATAATTGAGCTCATCAGACGTAAATTTTATTAGTTATTGGTTTTTGCATTAGATTTTTATGATGCTAATTATATTCCTCTATGACTCTTTCTATTGTCTAGGCATGCGCGTGCTTGATAATTCCCTGCAACGAAGTCATAACTGGGGCAACCAGCTGATGAGCGAAATAAAAATACTGAGGGGATTAAAAGGGGATTAGAGAAAACCCATTTTTATAAGGAGCAGGACAGCTATTGTAACATTTTCGGATGGTATACGTTCTTAGAAGACCTTGTTTGATAAGCGATAAGTGCTTGTCAATATCTATCATATGTAAAAAATAGCTTAAACGAGGCTCGCTTTATACGTTAGACTTTTGTCGAATTCAATTGCAATAATTGAATTAGATCTAACAAAATTCTAACGTACAATGTCCGCCTAAGCGATTCTCTGCGAAGAGAGTATCCATGTAATGAGATTTTGTATATCCTAATGTACACTGATTCATTAAAGTTATCACATTTTTCCTGAAAACCTTTTTTTAATTTAATTTAAATTCGGATGTTGTATTTATAACAACAAAAAAGCAAAAATCAAACCTCTCCCCTGGCATCGCCTGAGCCCAGTCCTTTATCTAAAACTCTAACCTTGAATAAAAGAATATACAGTACATATCCGGCATTCAAATTAACGGATGTGTACAGGGCCTTCACGTAATTCTTTTGACCTTATAGCAAGTTTATATTATCAAATGATTTCTTTAGAATTAATTTTCAAACAAAATGGTTGACTCTTCCTGGAATTATGAGGTACTTTCGGGTTAAAGCATAAAAAAACT
>JAUKPT010003259.1:0-12245 GCA_032273505.1 Nanomia bijuga | reverse complement strand
ACAGAAAGTCTATTGCCACAGAAAGTCTATTGCCACAGAAAGGTATTTGCCACACCCGCAAAAACAAATGTCAGTGCCGTATCAACGAAGGGACATTTAGTAAATTCGTTTCTAGGTTTAAAAAGCAACGCACACAATTTTGGTGTTGAAACTGATGACTGTCATCATTTTGACATATTGATTTTTTGAAGGAATTATATTTGGACATTAAAACAAAACGATTTTTGGAATCCCTGAGACACAAATACAAATAGTAGGGTACAAATCACGTAGTCAATAAGACAAAACATAGTAAATGGAAAAGACAATTTGAAATAGTTATTTTTTCACAAAACATAATCTGTATCATTAACTGTTGTTGTTTGATTATACAGGGCTGGCAAGAATTTTTTAGTGCCAATTTTCAGAATTTTCTAGTCATTTACTTTAAAAAGTATACTATCTCTCCAGACTTATCCCATTGAATTTGAGGTAATTCCAGATTACACTGCTGTATTCTATAACAGGCCTCTCAGCATTCCAACAAAATTTTCTGAGCTCTGAAATATCATAAAATGCATTTTTATTGTCCAAAATAGTTGTAAGCAACTTTAAAAATTAGAGATCTGAAATGCCCATACAAACAATGATATTGCCTATGGCTGGATAAGTTTATGAAAATCAGAACTCTGATATGCGCAGAGTCCATGGTCGGAGTAATTCAGAGCTCAAGAATCTTAAAACTTTTAGAGCCGCACAAGATCTTAGTTAAAGATCTGCCAAACTATTCGACAGCAGAAATGACATTTATTTCGTCATCTAGGAAGGAATGCCGAGAAAATGACAGGGCTGCCGATCCGTGCTGCGTCTATACTGGTAAGATTCCCGAGCTCTGGAGATCAGAATTCTGGAATGGCCTAAAATGCACTTATATTTGGAGAAATACTTGAAGTTTAAAATGTCCTAAAATACAATTATATCATTCATCATGGTTGATGAATTTCGATTTTTCGACTTTTTCATCAGATTCTGCACCTTTTTTCTGCAGTATTTTTTAACAATAACTCGAGAACAAAAGGTTTCCCACACATGCGGCCTTTTGTAAAATCTTCACAACAACGAGGGCTACAAATCCATACTGATAACAAGAAAACAAAATTTTGCAATATCTTGAAAAATGGCGGCAAAAATCGATTTCATCTCAAAATCATGCTTTTCAGGAATGTTGATTATTTGCACAGAAATCATTTATTATTTTATTAATGAAAAGATTGACATCAAAGAAATATGATTAAAGTTTCTTCAAATGAAAGGAAAAGTTTGTTTGATTTTTTCTCTCGCATTTAAAGACGGGTTGCGTTGTTTTTTTTGACTCACCCTATATTACAGCTTGTTAATAACTTGATTTGAAAAGTCAAAATAAATTATGGAAACTTTATCAGATTCAGATTATGATTATGATAGTAATTGTGTCATCTGTTTGACCAGCAGTAATGAACAAAATGATAAATTACAAACAACAAAAACATTGAGAAATTAATAAACTATGGGAAAAAATGAAAAAGGATGATTTGATTAATTACTTGAATGACAGTATAAAAGATATAAAAAAAATGTTAGAATTCACCGTAGCTGTCAGAAAATTATAAATAACAAACTTAGAAATAAAGACATACCTCACACGCCAAAAAAAATAGAAAGGTCGAAACCAGACAACATGCCAATACATTGTTTGATTGGAAGCAGCATTGTTTTATTTGTGAGGAAAGCTGTATACTCGATAAAAAACATCCAGACAGAGATGATAGAATCTGTAAAGTTGAAACAATTAACGAAAGAAAATCGAAGAACTCGATAAGAGAGACTGTTTTGAAGATTTGTAGTCAAAGAAACGATAAGGATTCTGAGCCAATTCAGTTACTTATCTGGAGTTGTAACGATCTTGTAGCAGCTGAAGCTGAAACTGAGTTACAAATTAAACTAGTGGAAATCTCTGAATCACCCAACGTTTATCATATAAAGACAATTAAACGAAAACTTATAGAATATGGTGGAAATATTTATTCTGGAACTGTTTTTGGAAGATCTGATGTTGTAATGATAATGCAGCATATCTAATAAATGATTTCTGGCTGAAAGAGAGAAATTTAAAAACTGACGAAGAGGAAGGTCGAATAGTCAAACTTGCAGCAAAACTTATTCTTTTAAATGAGAGAAAGCATGAATCTACCAATGTATTTTATCCATCTCATCATCAGATTCATGACATAATAAATACAGCAAAACATACAGTTGCATGCTCTTGGCTTTTTAATTAGTTATGATGATATTACACGTTTTAAACAATCAGTTACTGAAAATGAAGATGCAATGAACATGATCAAACAATCAAAATATGGAATGTACACCCAGTGGATGGCAGATAATTTTAACGAAAGGAGGAGGCCTTTAGATAGTCAGACAATAAAGCGACAAGAAAGGAAGTTGGTATGCAAAATAATTAAAGACAAAGGTCTCTCTGCATAGAAGAATACATCCCTAGGTTTTACTTGCATTAATTGTACTGGAGATGCCGATGTAACAATAGTAAAAACAGCTATACATCTTAGTGAGAGACAAGAAACTACAGTTTATGCTGCAGATACTGCTTCTTCATCACTGGAAATCTTCTAAGAAAGATATTTTTCAGTATTGAAATAAAAGAGAAAGCATCGAAAACATTTAAAAAAAATTAGCATTAGCGGGATTTCAAGTGCAATCGATCCTGAAGTGCTCCATAATCTTCTTTTAATTCATGCATGGGGAGGGTGCGATTCAACCACGGTAAATTAAAAATCTTGAAACTCATAACGACTGATCAGAAGTTTAAATCAATGGCCAAAAACTGCGGTAGTATATCAACTACAAAATCTGAGGAAGCTTGTTTGTTTTTTATCAGATTGTTTCAAAAGAAGATTACTGAATCACTTTCCCAACTAAGGTATATAAAGTTCATGAAAAACATAGCAACCTTGTTCAAATTAAATCCTGCTACTCTACCACACAATGGAAGCAGTTAGATTTATCTACGCGATTGGGGATGGAAGCTTGATAATGACATATTGAGCCCAATAAAAACTTGGTCTGAAATGCGTTGTTGCTTGTAACAATTGTAGAGGAGAAGACTGCCAAAAGAATGATGATAATGATGATAATGATATCATGCAGGAATAAATACCTCATTTATGTGTATATTTATCAACGATCTTTAAAAAATTATTTCTTGCTTCCAGAATTTCATTGCAGTGTTATCTTATTCTATCCCTTTTTTTCATGCACTATAAAGAATTTTTCCTAGGTTATAAACCGGGTCGACCACACTAAATGTATAAAGTGCAAAATGAGTTATCCCAAAAAATATGAATGATATACAATGCCATGGACTAATGCATATCTCAAATATATATTAAATATTTTATCCTTTTTTTCATGATTTTACTTAATACATTTTATTTCTTTATTTATTGTAATATATTTTCTAGCGTGTTTTTAGCGACGTTAAATAAAGATATCTCTCCATCTATCTATCTATCATGATACTACACTTCCTACTTTCGGTTTCCATATAGATTCATATTTTTTATACCAATCACGCTAGTCAACATAAAATTGAGATGTTGCGCTTAATCTTGAAAGTAGAATAATTGCTGATTTTTTAGAATAAAGTTTAATGGTTAATGGTTTGCACTTATGATGAAACAGCCATGCATAAGCTCTTTACGTGCTTATCAAGGCTATGGCTTAAGTCCCACCTAGTGTTTCGTCAGCTACCAACTGACTAACCAATTCCCTTCGCATGGCATGGGTTAACCCGGAATTGCCTAACAATAGTTATTGTGCCCTCGCTAAAGATATATATAGAGAACACATTTACCGTTGTTTTGTTTGTCTGTGACCAGAGTATAAAAAAACAGATACCGCGGGTACCAGCGGTAGCAGGCAAGGATCTATTCCAGCCGGCAAGGAGCTAATGTCCATAAAAAATGTGATGGGAGTGGTTCAAATGTTCTATCT
The DNA here is from genome assembly GCA_032273505.1 of Nanomia bijuga. Classification (NCBI taxonomy): domain Eukaryota; kingdom Metazoa; phylum Cnidaria; class Hydrozoa; order Siphonophorae; family Agalmatidae; genus Nanomia; species Nanomia bijuga. Next base: position 8,213 of record JAUKPT010003259.1, on the reverse strand, counting down.
GATAGAAATTTCATCCGGTAGCAGATACCTGCGGTACCTGGTAGCTAAATTTATTTCGGAGCGTTGCCAGTGACCTTGTACAGCTCTTCACGGTCACTATGTTTTCCAACTTCATAACACAGCATTAAAAAAACATTAACTAACCACATGGAACTGAAGTGTTCCTGTTGTATTATCACAACATTGCGAGCCTATCGACCCTTCGTAGAAGTTTTAGCCGACATTCATCAACCACATTTTCATGAGATTTCGATGGGAGCCACCCTCATCGTCGTATGGCCCAGGTTGTTAGTCCCAGACAAGTCTGGTACTTATTCACCGACTTCTGAAGGATGGAAGGCTGAGTTGGCCTAGCAGCACGAGGATTTCAGAGAAATGTATGGTCTCTACGGGGAATCGATCCCAGGGTCGATCGTTTGGTAGCTCGGTGGTTTACCCACTGTGCCACAGCCGCTTAAACAGCTTTGTAAAACCAAAATCCAAAGCTGCTTGTGTACATAATAAGCTTCCTTAGGGACCGTCGATAAATTTAATCCGTAATCTATAACATACTTTGTCTGATTAGGGAAGGGGAGGGGGTAAAGCCATGCCTGTTAAAGTGTTGCATAAGGAACAAAATGTATCGAATCCGTAACTTTAATAGACAGTTATAGACAGTCTTATAGAATTTAAGGTACATATCACTAGGAGCATAATTCAGTTGCACCCCCTTTATAAAAGATATTTATAGAGCTTAAAACCATTTAAACCATAATTTAATAAGACCCATGTTGTCTGTTACATAAATAATATATCAGATCATACCTGCAATTAGTTGGAAAATATTCCCAATTAATTACTTGGCCATAGAAAAATTCATATTAGTCACTTGTATATCTAAGTCTCTAATCCAAGTAAACTGTTAAAATTAGCATGGTGAACAAATGAACAAGTTTGATGAGCAAATTTGTATATCTTCTACTCGAGAACAACAAAAAATCGCTTTTTCAATGCGAATACAAACGAAATTTTGCGAATAAAGAAAATCCCTTAGTCCTATAGATATAATATAGAGATTTACTATAGGGACATATTATGCCCATGCCAAATAATCAATTACTTCTTACCTCAAACAATCTTTACCATACACAACTACTTGCTATCACCATGTTATCAAAATATATTTATAAAAGGTAAACTTTATTTATGTCAAGTAAGCTTGATTGCTCCTTATCAGAGGCAAAACAATATCGAACTCAGTTCAACAAAGGTCGAAAAAAGATATATAAAAGATATATAGCGTTCTACATCTATCTCTAAATTTTAATAAGTATTCGATCTATCTATTTCATATTATCATGTCCAACTAAAGGTTTAAGAAGAAATGATCCATCTAAAAGAAGATTATGGTAAAATTTGAAGCAATTATATAAAAAGCTGTAGAATAAGATCTAGATTGAAATTCCTATCACAAAAGCTGTAGAATATGATCTAGATGGAAATTCCTATCACAAAAGCTTCCTTTACAACAATTTGTTGCTCAGGATATGATGACGGTGCATTTTATTTCCAGTAAATCAATAAATACGAAATGGTATTAGTGAAATTTCTAACAGAATACGAGATTATTGATGTTATTATCGGATCGAGTAAAAAGATGCATCAATACCTTATAGCGGTGTTGAGAAGTTTGCATAAAGTATGAAGGGATATGAATTTGGTTCTGTATTCTGTTGGTTCCTGCCTTTACATAGAGAAGAGGGTTTAAGAAATGGAATTATTCGTTCATCGTATATAATGGATGGATGTAAAAAATGGAATACGAGTTAGGTCAATACGGCCTAAACGAAGATTTACAAGAAGATAGAAACATAGAGTTAAAAGAAGTTAAGAACAAACGTAAACAACATGATGACTTGAAATCAGGCCAGACATACAGTCTCATATGCAGATTCTCTAGCTTCTTTTAACAGGCAACATCCCTTTCCTCATAGTTTAGTAGGCATTGTCGCTGAATTATGGTTAGTTCAATCTTTTGATTGGTTCATGTTTTTTTCATTTTTGATTTAAACAAAACAGTGCATTGTTACCTTTCAAATTGAGCCAATTAGCTTTACGATGTTGTAATTTCTAACCAATCAAACGGTTAAAGTAGCCAAAATTTGGCGCCAATTCATTAGAATGATTACATCAGTTACTCTGCGAATGTACCTACTAGTTTGAATTAAAGCCTGTATAAAAAATAAACTTACCAAGTCAAAACAGGTTTTGGTTTTTCAATAACAATTTAAGCACGAAGAATGAAAGAACTATTTTTAGTAAAATATAACTTCTGCTGGGAATAAACAAATAAAAAAACAAGTAAACTTGGAAAACAAATATCAAGGTTGAAGATGTATTAAGTAGGTGTTTGCTGGTTTGATTCAGAATTTTATAAAAAAACTTACCAAGTTGATACACGTTCAATTAATAACAATTTTAAGGTTGGATAAAATATCAGAGAAAGTTGCTGCAACTATGAAATATAACATCTGATGCGAAACAATAAGTAAACTTCTTCTAAGTAAAATTGCAAACCAAATATCGAGGTTATAACAACAGTAATAACAAATATCGAGTAATAAGATTGTAACTGGTTGTACTAAATAACTGTTTGCTGATTTGGAAACCTCGTCGAAAACAAGTGATGACAACAGTTTGTTTACTCTTACTCCATTGAGGAAAGTTTGACAAGTTTCACGACAAACCATTAATAATTCATCGCCCCATACAACGTGTAACTACGTGCAGCCATTTTGTATCCAAGCGTAGCCATCTTGTCACCAAGTGCGTCGTTAGTTACACGAACAGTGCGATGATTTTGATACATCAGTGTCAGATGGGGTGATTTGTATGGCTCGGGTGGCGGTACGTGTGAAGTTGTGTGTAAACATTCAGCTTAAGGCATTGTTGTTTTTCAAGATGTAATTAAACCAGCACAAACATTTACACAAACATAACACTAGGGAACACTAAGCCCTAATAGGCCATTTTCATAGTAATAAAGAACACTTCAGTGAATCCATCTGGGAATTAAATGTTCTTATCTCATTGATGTTGTATTTCGTAGGAGTCCATTACTATAGTCTTGTTGGCCTTTTATTATTTAGAGGAGGAGGAGGGATGCTTCCGATATTCCGATATTTGCCATTTTTTCTTCCAATATCCGATATTTTTCATTTCTTTTAGGCAAAAAAAATATAGCTTTGTTTCCGGCGCAGTGGGTGACGAAAATAAACCTCACTCGGGCGGCCGCAAAAAAATCTTTTTTGCAAAAACTTGTATGAATTATGTCATCTGTCACTATTTTATTTCATCGATTCCCTTGATAGAAAATCACGTAATAGTAATACGAAAAATAATAATATTTCTATTTGCGGCCGGTTGCAATCAAAATAATAATTCACACCCGGCCGGTGCGCCGGAAACAAAGCTATATTTTTATTTGGCCTCGGCGATATTTCTATATTTGACACCCTTTTTTCAACTCCACTCATATCTCTATATTCTTAGACTTGTTATAAATTTGCTCTCGCAGTTTTGGACCAGACAATGACAAAGTGTTTTGCCATATACTAAATTACTACCCAATTTCCTTTACTGCAAGGCGCCTTATATATTATCATCTGCAGATGATTAACAAATTTGTCATAACCATTTTTAATCTGCCAATTTTGCACATATGGCGTACAAATTGAGCCAAGCTTGATGTGTATAAATGCGAGGGGTAAATCACTTTTGAAAAATCTCGTACACCTTCACGATAATTTCTATTGTTTCTTCAAAAATCTCATAAAAATCCTATTGTTTAAACATAAATATCGTACATTTTTTCAGGGAGTGGTTTAGCCCTCGTATAAATGATACCATTCAACGTCATTGATGTCAAGCTCATCATTTTTATGCCATAGACAATTCATTGGCAAATTTGAGCCTCGAGTGCAGAGTGTACTGACATAAAGAGTATTATGGTCAACACAAATAGAAGAGGCCTCTTTTCCAAGAAAGTACGATCCTATCAAAATGTCAATTAATTTTAATAGCACAATATTCAAATTTAACAAATTATTTAGATCCATATTCACTAATCCATCTAAAACAATTTATTTGATATCAAATGATTAAAGGCATTTCTATTTAAGCCATTTATTCCCTATACTTATTAGTCAGGAGATTGTTGCATATAGTCCATAGGTAAATCCATAAAGCTGGAAACATAAGAAAATACTTTGCACTACAATTAATTCTAACTTCTTACAAAACTTCCAATCTGAAAACATCTTTTTCGTATTGCCATACTCCAAAAAACTTCCAAACAAAGATGTTTAGAAACAGAAACAGAAAAAAAATCAAAGTCACATCACATTCCTAAACCAAATTTGCTTCGTAATCAAACAAAATGACCCCTTAAAATTTGACATTAATTTCATTTGAATTCATTAGTCAAATTCTTCACTATTGTTTAAGACTATTCATACAACATCAAAATCACACACATAGTTTTAATACATTAAGCCTCGTCATGTCGAATTTTTGTTCATGGGAGAAATTATTAGTCATCAAGCCTCACTTATTGATTTTCATATAGTGGTTACTATGGAGAAATATTGATGACCTAGCGCTTTTTCTACTGAATAGTTGGGGGATGGACCCATTTGTAACCATATGATATAAACGTTGGGATATACGGACAAATGAAAATGCGGTTTTTTGTTCGCTTTCTGCCTTACAGTTAAACACTTGCATCATAGATGAGGCGTGGTGTAAAGTGAACCAATTAGATCCTTCATATTGCAATATTTAACCAATAAAAAAGGTTGAATAAGAAAAAAATTAAAGGTTGGGAAAGTCACCGAAAGAAAAAGAAGCGAAAGAAAGAAAAGACTGAGAAAGTTGGGAAGTCATTTTGACCTCTTCCTTTGTTAGGCGTTTTTAGGGTTTTATTGGATAAAGGGGAAAGAAAAAATAGTTGACTGTGATTTCTACTTCCCAGAGAATAGGGTAGTTTGAAACGACCAATGTTTGAGTTGAGTTGTCAGAATTTTGATTTGTTTATTTGTCGAGGAATTGTCGCCAAATCTAAACATTGCAGCATCCAAAAGCTTATTGGCTCAATTTGAAATGTCACAATTTGATGTTTTTTTAAAATTAAAAATGATGTGAACGCTTCTACATGGACCAATCAGTATCGTGTTGATGTAACTTCCAACCAATCAAAAGATTGAATTAGCCATGTTTTGGCGATTACTCCTTAGCACTTTCAGACTTAGCCTAAAGCTCTCAATGTTTCAAGCTGTAAGATTTTGCAAGTGTAATCATGTGCAGACGATATCACCCCACCCTGTATGTTGTCGTATACAAGAATAGAAATTTCTTCACTTAAGAATGTATTTGTAATAAGAATCTTGTACACGTCAGAAAACAATGCTATTTTTTAGGATTTTATAGGATTCCTATAGCAGATATTCGCTAACTTTTTCCCGATAAATAAGCAAACTAAAGTAACGTTTTTTCCACTGTTCGTCCAGGGTAATTAGTATTAGCTTAATTTCATATTGTTGTGTTATAAAATAGAATGTTATTAGTAAATGTTGTTAACAATGTTTAAATTATAATATTCTATTTTATAACAATAGGAGATTAAACTTTTTTAATTACCCTGAACAAAAATTGAAAAATCGTCACGTTACTAAGGTCGTTAGTTTGCTTATTTATCGGGAAAAAGTTAGCGAATATCTGCTATGACTAAAAAAAAATATGTGTGGTATCGGTTACCCGACTGACCCTCTCTTTTTGGCGAAAGATTTTATTTTCCTCCTCGCGATCAAAATTGAAAAATTGACGATTTTTTTGTCAAAAAGTGAACAAAGATTTAGATTTGTCTTCAACTTCGTCTTCAACCTAATCGTTAGGGGATAAAGGGAAGGTTAAGTGAGTAAACACTTATCTTTTCGTCCGAATAACGTTACAGCCATAATAAGTATTCAAATTATGGAGACAATTTTCCTTATGAGAAGATAGGATAAAATAAAATAAAAAATAAGATAAAATAAAATAAAACCCCGACCGACCAACCCTTCCCTGTCAAACCCATATAACCGGAACCACACATATTCTTTTTTGGCCTATTGATATCATAAGACTCTGGTGCATATATCTGCCAAGTGATTTGCTACATCTTCAGGAATGACTCGAAACTCTTGATTTAAGGCCAAATGCGTTTTACCTTTTAGTGTTTTATTCTAGGTAAAATTAATCAATTTAATAGTTCGAACAATCAGAATAAAAATCTGTGAGAGAAATAATTTGTCTGAAATAACAAAAGAGGTCCTACATCACGTGTGTACAAAGTATGCCAAGGGTAACTATCCTTACTCCCCTGGATCCCTCCCCCCTCTCTCGATAGTAGACTATATTTCTTCCCTATTTTCCAACACTAAATCTAAATTAAGACGGAAATGATGAAGCATGATAACAAAACTTTTGACCTAATAATGCATTAAAGTATAAAAAATGAGAAGAAAACAAGGAAAGAAGACCAAATCGTGCAAAACAGGAATTTTTGGACAAGATTTTTGGATTTTGCTTACGAATTTCTTTGAATTTCCCCCCTGTTTTTTAACAATGCAAATCCCCCGAAGAGTTTTTGACAAAAATATTTACCTGTGAAGTATATATCCCCGAAACTTGTCATGAGAAATCAGACGAAGAATTAGTATCAAACTAAAAATGATACTCAATATGTCCTCAAAAAGACTATCATAATTCATAAAAGTAAAATCAATCAATTAAATCAATCAATCGAGCAATCAAGCAATCGATCAATCAATGAGCATTTATGAACTGTGCATATTTCTCTCGTTGGGGAATTATGAAAAGACGAGACCATTTGCGGCTTTCTTGCTCAGTTGTGAGTGAATCATCACACGGGGTTGGGTACTACGCCCAACAGCAGGGTGATTCTGAACAAGTCATGGAATGGAAGGAGGCTTGAGACTCCTGAATGGATATGTACTGTAGACGATGAATGGGATACATTGGAGTGACGTATCTCTATAGTTGTGTCAATGAAGGACCCACTGACTTACTAATTAAAGAAAGAAGGATTGATTGACACGTCATTAAGATAAACGAAGAAAAGAATATTAAGTTATATCTCAGAATCACAGAAAGGGAGGATACAAACGAATTGAGGAATGGGAATGTATTTTCACAAAACCTTGTCCGTCTGACAGTCGCATGTAATAAAGTAAAAAAAGATAATTGATTTTCAATAGTAGTCTTGCAGCATCTAGAAAACTTCAACCCTTCAGATGACTAACTCTGACGTCTAGTGATGCCATGACATTGTAAAGACAATACTATGTATTTGACGTTAATATTACATACCGTAATGCTTGATAATGATCTGAATAGAAGATCGAAATATAGCGAAAAAATAAATAATATCGTTATTCTCATCTTGAATTTTAACATTTATAATGAAGTTACTCGGATTATCTCTTTTACTCTATTGAATGTATCTTCATCTTACTACTAATTGTAACGCCCAAGCCAGTTTGCAGAGTATGGCCTTTTTTGACAAGATCTTGGGAGTGGCAAAGAAATATTTCCCAGGGGCGGTAACAGAATCGGCAAATCAAGGAGCGGCAGGGTTGAAATTTCCCACAAATTGTTTCCCCAGGAGCGGCATGGTGCAGACATTTGAAAAAAGATACACAAAAAGTACAGTCTTTTACAAGAAATAACATGGAAATAAAGGGGAAAAATTCTATCCATACCGGTATTTTGCTCTTTAAGTGGTCAAAACGATCTGCACTTAGGTAACGAGCGCCCAAGGGTTTCTACAGACAACTTCGATTTTATGTTCGCGAGAAAGATTAGGAAATTTAAATGATAGACTTTTTACACGATGTTACCAAAGTTCATCCTATGTATAACATTTTATAACCATGGCGTTCTTTACTAATAGGCCTAGACATCGTGCAGGTCTTTACACGAAAAGTACCTTATATTTAGTGGTTCTGAAATTTTCAAGACACATTGTTCTCAGATACTAGGTCATAAGAAATCAATCGAGAAAAAAATTGGTTAATTATTTTGGGAAATATAAAGTAATTTCGGTTTCACTTTAAGTGAGAAAAACAGTGCAAAGAAATAGTTTTTTTCGAAAATGCTTTTGGCGGTGCAAAGAT
>JAUKPT010003258.1:0-12249 GCA_032273505.1 Nanomia bijuga | reverse complement strand
CATTATTAACACAATACATAACAGGTTCAACGAATTTACAAGTTATCAACAGCCATAGGAAGATTCATCGACAACCTGGAAAACTAGCAGAATATTCCTAAAAAATCTTTGAATTTGAAATTTGAATGGATTCCTTAAAAGGTGTAAAACTATGGATCAAAATTGAAGTATTTTAAAATATTAAAGTAATTGTGAACAGATTTGTGGGGTAAAAGGTCATTTTCAGTATGGAAAACAGGAAATTTTGAATCATTTTATACCCTGCGTAATCAACTTTTTTTCTTTGCCTAAGTAAGCTCTTCATATATTTATACCAGGCATGAAATAAAAATTATTTATTTTTTATTATAGTACGAAGAATAAATGCTCTAACTGAGGTAGACATGCAGGAAAGTTCGACTGTTGCTGTTGATGATGTTGTAACCAATAATGCTCCTGTGGCGTATGTGGATGTGGTGGTGCATCCTGCACAAATGATGCAAGTTGTATCAGTCATTTATACATAAGAGCTGATCCATGCTTAGGTCAATTTTGTCTATTCTGGAAAAGTCTGAATGAAATTGGGAGTCATTTTTCTGTAATTTTCTAGAAATAGTTTGAGTAATCACGAAATTTTAATTTCTTTTTGTGATCCTAATCCAACTAGTTTTTTTCATTGATTGGTCCCTTAAATCTTATTTGTATAAGCAAATTACATTCTTTATTGTCTGTTGATTTGCTATAGGAAAATAATTGGAAATTTGATCAAAAATCTTTGAAATTTAGGTGTAATAATAGCATCAGCCCTGATACAGGCCATTCATTACAGCAGCATGAACCTTTTTTTATTGTAAATAGTTTTATTTTATATTTTGTGAAAGATGTTTTTAAAACAACTGTAGTTTTTGCTGAGTCAGTTCTAATGTTCTTGCTTGATTGTGATCTTATTTATGTAGTCTCCAAAATAGATAAATAAGCCACCAAATATGATGGTACAAAAACAGGATTTTTACAAAACCCAAAAAGAAACCTAGGGTGTCCACTCCTCATAAAATCTCATAAAACTCCTTAAATGTTAGCCCCTTTTTGGAGTTTATCTTAAAATCTTCTCCTATCCCGATAAAAATAAAGAAAAATTAATAAAATAAAATAAGAAATCTCTCAAAAAAATCTTGAACAAATTATGGTGAAATCCAATCTCGAACCCAGTGCGATTTTTACCTTGCGTGCACTCAAGGTAAAAATCGCACTGGGTTCGAGATTGGGTGAATGAAATCTCCTAAAATAAGTGATTTTTTTTTGCCGATTTTGTAGAAATCTGAAAATTCAGAGAAAAGTCCGAGTGGTCACCCTGTTTCGTTGCCTGGATAACCTGGATAAATTGATCCAAAATAGTGATATGAACTCTGATAAATGGGTCCTGAAGTATGCATTTCCAGGCGTTTCAGATGCTTGATTTTCAAATTTTCTCAGCCCTTTATGCCCAACCATGGTGGGCATGAATAGAGACACAGCTGTGAAAATATTAAAAATGCAGACACTGAAAAAAAGGTCCAGATCCGCCCCTGGACAAATTTCTATCATCAACTGTTGTGTCAAATGTGATTCTCCATATGTTATCAATAACCTTAAATAATATACCTGCTGGATACAGAGCTCACCTTAGGTGAACAAACTTTTGTCTATCTCTTTTGCAAATTTTGCAAAAAACCGCATTAAGAATGTAAAGTTTTTCAATTCAAGGGAATCCTACTTTAATAAAGGACCACTTTTATCGGGTTATAAAAAATCTGATCTTAAGTTTTTCCTGATATTTTGAACTTTCCGTAAATCGTGCGATTGAACACCTTACATTTATAGTTGTAAATGATTGTTGTAGATGATTTTAAAATGTGTTTGTTGAAATTCATCGCGTCTGTTCCGCATTTTTCCTGACTTCCCTGGTCCTGTCGGTATTTTGGTTTTGGTTTTCGGTCCTACTTACTATCCGCGTAATTACCTCCATCAAACTCAAAACAAAAATACGTAGCCAGTCTGATGATCTCGGGGGGGGGGGGGGGATATGAACGAATTAAATGGATCAAAAACAAAAAAAAAAAAAAAAAAAAAAGTAAACGAGACGAGCGTATCAAACTAAGCACGCCAGAGCGACTTATTTGCATGCTGGGATCTGGGTGCAGTAAGTTTTAAAAATACTCTTGAAATGACCTAATATCGATCATTCTAACACTTCATTACCTCTTAAAGTGTTCCCATTTGGAGAAATTTCCTTATCCAAATTGAAAAAAGATATCGAAAAAATGAAAATATAGTTTTTCGCCGATTTTTTATCCCTCCAATTCCATTTTCTTGATTCAAATTTCCTAATTTTTTTTTGACTGGAGTAAAAATGTCTAAGAGAAAACATTTGAGATTCTAGATGTAGAGGCTCAAAGCTTAATTATCTCAAATATACCAACATTTTCAACTCTCAACAAAAAAATAAGATAGCGAAATTCTCGAAATTCTCGTTCTGTAGATAAAAAAAACCCCCAAAAACCGAGAACTTGAGTAAGACGGGAAAACTCGTGTTTAAGAAATGTCATACCTTATTCCGTTGTTTCGGCGAAAAAAAAAAATGGTTCGGTCGATCAGTTCGGAATTTTTTTTTAATTGAATCGAAAAGACGTAAAAGATACACATATAATTTTTTGCTGAGTGTTTAAAACTATTTTACTATCATTTTGCACTCTAATTTCATACTAATGTATATATTGCTTACGAAGATGTAAGCAAACTCTCACTTAACGATAATATGACAACTTGAAGTATAATTTCATTTTTAAAAGAAGGTTGAAGTTGGTAGTGTGTGTATCGCGCAAAACAAAAAAATACAAAAATGAGTGATATAGATCCTGATATGTTATTAGAATGGCTGACTACAGGGACAGGAGATGAACGTGATATGCAAGTTATTGCTCTAGAGCAATTATGTATGCTATTACTTATGTCCGACAATGTCGATAGATGTTTTGAAAGTTGTCCACCTCGTTCATTTCTCCCTGCGTTATGTCACATCTTCATGGACGAAAGTGCCCCAGATCACATCTTAGAAGTAACAGCAAGAGCAATTACTTATTACTTGGACGTTTCAGCAGAATGTTCACGAAGAATTGTAACTGTTGATGGTGCTGTTAAAGCTTTATGCACCAGATTAGTTGTTGTTGATATAAGTTCTAGAACAAGTAAAGATTTGGCAGAACAATGTGTCAAAGTATTGGAATTAATGTGTACGCGAGAAGCTGGAGCCATTTACGAAGCAGGTGGACTAAATTGCATGTTAACGTTTATAAGAGAGTATGGCACACAGATTCATAAGGACACTTTGCATTCATCCATGTCTGTTGTTGCTCGATTATGTAGTAAAATGGAGCCTACTGATGACACTTTAGAAAGTTGTATGGACTCCTTATCGAAATTGTTACAACATGAAGATACATATGTCGCTGATGTGGCTTTAAAATGTTTCGCATGTCTTGCTGATAGGTTTACACGTCGTGGGGTTGACCCAGCTCCATTAGCAAAACATGGATTAACTGAAGAGTTGCTTAAAAAACTTGTTAGTTCTGCCTTGGCTTGTAATTTGAATACGTCAAATAGTTTGAATGCAAGTATGAGCGAATCACGCAGCAATTCTGGAAATGTTTCAATTATAGTTAGTGTATTATCAATGTTGTGTCGTGGATCACCCACAGTTACTCATGACTTACTTCGTTCTAGTCTTCCAGATGCTATTGAATCAGCAATGAAAGGCGATGAACGTTGTGTTCTTGATACAATGAGACTTGTTGATTTGTTATTGATATTATTATTCGAAGGACGTGATTCATTACCCAAAAATAACTTACCTTCTTCTCGTGGATCTCTATCTGGCTTGCGAAAATTAGATAGTTCTGGTGATAAATCGCACCGCCAGTTGATTGATTGTATACGAAGTAAAGATACTGATGCCCTTATAGAGGCTGTTGATTCAAGTACATTTGATGTAAACTTTATGGATGATGTAGGGCAGACCCTTTTAAATTGGGCTTCTGCTTTTGGAACTTTAGAGATGGTTGAATTTCTTTGTGAAAGAGGTGCTGATGTCAATAGAGGTCAAAGGTCATCATCTTTGCATTATGCTGCATGTTTTGGTCGACCTGCAGTTGCTAAGGTTTTATTAAAGCATGGAGCTAATCCAGAACTTCGAGATGAAGATGGGAAAACACCGCTCGATAAATCTCGTGAACGTAATGATGAAGGACACAAAGAAGTGGTGAGAATTTTGCAGTCCCCAGGGGAATGGATGGGAGTTACTATTGATACCGCTGTAAGTGAACTTTCAACACAGCATAATGAAGCATCAGCTGATGCATCAGACAATACTGAAGATAACAAACCTGTTATTGAAGATGTGGTCAAGGGTGACCCAGAAATGGCTCCAATATATGTCAAAAGACTTGTCCCTGTATTTGTAAACACTTATCAAGGTTCTCTTGTTGCATCAATTAAGAAAGCAACATTATCAATTTTGAAAAAAATGATTCATTACATTCCAGCAGTCATGATGGAAGAACTTGTATCTGGAAATGTTGCTCCTAAATTAGTTGATGTTATCGCTATGGCTCTAAATACTGAAGCTGATGATGAAGGCTATGTAGCTGCGTTCCATTGTGTTCAAGATTTAATGACAAAAGGACCTCATATTTTCCTCATTCATTTTATTCGTCTTGGTGTCTTACAAAGAATTACTGAGATGTCGAGTGAGCTTGATGAGGTGAATGACGAAGATCTCATAAGTGGAAAGATAATGCAAAAGGAAGAACCAACAATTCCTCTTGAAGATGCTACAAACATTTTATCTGGTCAACCATATCATTGGCATGACTGGTGTTTTGCAAGAGGACGGGATTGTCTTTACCTTTGGAGTGATTTTTGTGCTATTGAATTATCAAATGGAAGTAACGGTTGGTTTAGGTTTGTTTTAGATGGGAAATTAGCAACTATGTATTCAAGTGGAAGTCCAGAAGGAGGCTCAGGATCTTCAGAAAGTCGTACAGAATTTCTTGATAAATTACAGCGTGCCAGAAGCGCTGTACCATCTGGTTCTGTAAGTAGACCAGTTCTTTCTAGTTCTGGTGCTGAAAACATTATTGTTGGTAATTGGACTTTAAGTTGTAGACAAGAGAATCAATTGAGTATTATAAATACAGATGGTCAGCAGGCTACGATCCTAAAAGAAGATTTACCAGGCTTCTTATTTGAGTCAAATCGAGGCACTAAGCATACTTTTACAGCAGAAACATCTTTAGGTCCTGATTTTGCCTTTTCCTGGAGTGGAAAATCTGGTAAGAAATTCCAATCAAAGAAAGAACAAATTCGAATCAAGTTATCTTCATTGGCACGAACCATATATTGTAAATATTTCAAAGATGCTGATTTAACACCACATGGTTCCATGGCTTCACTTGTGAAGATAAGTGAAACTCTGAGTAACTGTATTTCTCCTAATGGACAAATGTCAGAGATGATGAAAGAAAAAATTACTGCTACTTTGCACGAGTTATGTAAAATTATAGAAGAAGAGACTATGTTATCTGCTTATGAAATCCAGACAAGTGGATTAGTTACAGCACTTAATAATTGTTTGAATAGATCCTTACCCTATTCTCATTATACTTTAGGAAAAGATTGTTCAGAATCATCAGAAATATTTAAAAGAGTTTTCGGTGCTGCTGCCAAAAACATGTCAACAAATGATACTGTTAATGACAGTGGTCCCGCCATTACTCTTATTCGCAAATTGATAATGGTTTTAGAAACATCAGAAAAACTCCCTGTATTAACATATGAAAATTTAGGTGGAGGGTCTGGACTGCAAATTTTACTCCATCGTTTACGTTTCAAGTTAGAGCATGGCAATAAATCAACTAACTTCATTGATCATAGTGGTCGATTTATTAAAATGGAACCTTTAACAACAGTCAAAGAAGTTGAGAAATATATTTTAAAAATGGTGTCAAAACAATGGTATGATTATGAGCGAAGTACTTTTAAGTTTGTTCAGCATTTCAAAGAGTGTCCTGAGCCTTTAGAATTCAAATACGAGTCTGATTTTGATGAGAATGGTATTATGTATTGGGTTGGCACAAATGCTAAGAAAGTCAAGGATTGGGTGAATCCAGCCCGTCATAGTTTAGTTGTTGTTACTTCTTCTGAGGGACGCAGTCTTCCATATGGACGTTTAGAAGATGTACTCAGTAGAGATTCACCTGCCATTAATTGCCACACCAATGATGATAAATCTGCTTGGTTTAATATTGACACTGGTCTTTATATCATCCCCACACATTATTCTTTGAGGCATTCTCGGGGGTATGGTCGTTCTGCTCTTCGGAACTGGTTCTTTCAAGTTTCTAATGATGGAACTACATGGACAACTTTGAAGACTCACGAAAATGATGAAAGTCTTCAAGAACCAGGATCAACTACTACATGGCATGTCGAGATCCCTGAAACTGAAACAACAGAGACTGGCTGGCATATGATGAGAATCCAACAAAATGGTACAAATGCTAGTGGCCAGACTTATTATTTGTCTGTATCTGGTTTTGAGGTTTATGGCAAGGTAACTAGTGTTATTGAAACACTCAAACTGCCAACAATTCCAGAAAGTGAAACACAGAAACGTCAACGAAGAGTGTTTAGATCACAAATATTACGACATATGGCACTTGGTGCAAAAGAAGGTTCTGATTGGAAGTTATTACGAGATCAAGCACGTGCAAAATCAATGGCAGATGAAAACAAAAATAATGGTGGGTGGGTTGATGTTTCATGGGCACAAAATGTTCCATCAACGTCAAAACAAAACAATGACAATACATTCAATGTTAAAGTGATGGATATATCAGATCCTGATGTACAAATGGCTATGTTGAAAGCTGAAAAAAGAGGAAAGAATGAAAACAATAGATCGTTACATCATACTACTCTTGATAATGCTTTGAAACAGGTTTTGTTGTCATTTGGAAAAAAGAATGAAGGAGAATCATCTAAATCAGACTCAAAAACACCTAAAGCTGATAACAGTCAAATAGCTCATTCAAGTAAAACAAATCCTGACGAACCAAGTACTAGTACTGGTACTAGTACTGAAACAAATTCTCGAATAGATCTAGCAAACTTACAATTTGCAATGGCAGTGGAAGGACTCCTAGACAGTTCCTCTTCAGACTTGGTTGCTAGTGCTTTGGCTGAAGCTGCTAGCATGAGGGTTGATCAATTACGATTAGCAACTCAATTTAGAAGTACACTGTTAGAATCATCAAAAGGCAGACCAACACCATCAGCACAAGGTTCAAGAGAAAGTCAATCTCCCCCAACTGAACCAAGTGGTATACCACTGCTTGGTGAGAGCAGCCAATTTGCTGAAGAAATAGGTAACGCACAAAACAATAACATCGATGAACCTGTCTCATCTTCAAAACAACTGAAGAACGATTCAGAAAACAATGCATCGTCATCTACTGACAAACCAGTACTTCCACCTTCAATTCTCTCTGAAAGGGAAATTGAATCTTTACTCTCTGGTGATGGAATGAACCAGATTTCGCAAATTACATCAAGTATGTCTGAGGTATTAAGTTCCATGAATATCCAAGATAAAGACGATAATAGTAATAATGAAGAAACTTTCACATCTTTTGAACCATGTAATGTTTTGAATGTTGATTATGATGAGTCACAAACTGAAAATTCACTTAGCGTAGCAGAAAATAACTTTTTAAATGATAATCATAATGTATTAGAACCAGATGTGATTTACGATGATTGTTGTGAAAGTGACGATGACAATGATGATGAAGACGAAGATGAGCAAGGTGAAACACATTTAGTAAGTCATGATCCAAGTACTGATGATCATATTTCTGTTCGATATGAATTGTTGTCATCTGATCAAGATGCAAATACAGACTCATTTAAGAATTACATCAACACAAAGTCAGGTGATTCACTACCTGGTGTCACAATTGTTAATTTACATGGAAATGGTGAGTCTAGTAATATGGAAAGTATCGATGGATATGTAGGCAGTAGTGATAAAACAGTAAAAAGTCGTGAAACAACTCAAATTACACCTAATTCTCTTATTCAATTACTAGGTCAAGGATCATCATCTAGTCAAAATAGTGAGAATATTTCTGGAATAATAGATAATATCATGAATGGCGATGAATCTGAATCAAAGGATTTTATTGGTTCCTTGTTAGGTATTATTCCAAGTAAAGATCTTGATGAAGATGGCTTAAAAGAACTTGGTATAAACATCGATTTGACTCCACCAGTTGAAGTTGTTGATAATAATGAGAAAACTACAGAAACAGTTGACGTTGAGTTTCACTCTCATATTAAGACTGATGAAGATTCGTTAGAAATGAACATTGATATGAATAACGAGAGAAATGAAGAAAGCGCATCTGCTACTGATGTTGCTGAAACAACTGTTGGAAGTGATAAACAAGTTGTAGCACCTGCTGGTGATGCTTTAAACAATGTTAGTGCAGAAGAAAATCTATTTTCATTGCAAGAAATTCTCCAAGTTCATCAAAGTTCACCCAATGATAAGAATCAAAGTAAAGGAAATGATACAAAGACAGATGCTGTTGCTGGCCCTGGCACAAGTAGCAGTGATGCATCTTCTTCAAGTAACGTAACGAAACAATCTGATGTTTTGAAGCTGATGCCAAAAGAAGATTTGGAAAGTATCGAAGACATGGAAGTTGACGAAGATGAAGATGAAGAAGAGGATGATGAAGATGATGATGATGACGATTTCGATGATAACGATATTGAAAATGAAGATGAGAACGACCCTGAAGATATGTATGAACCAATGAATGACGGGCAAAATGAACGACACTATGACCATCAACGAAGAATGTGGGATGATGATTTGATATTGAAGTGTACACATAGTGCTCTTGTACCAGCATTTGATCCTAGACCTGGTCGAACTAATGTTCAGCCAACACAAGATATTGAAATTCCTGTACCAGATCCTAACCAAGCAGAGAAAGAAAGTAATGAGAAATCCAACATTGCCTTGTTTATTCGTGGAACACCATATCCTGGTGCTAAAGAAGTAGAAATTCCCTTAGACAATCCCAATGCTACTGTTTTCTCATTTGTTCAAACATTAGTTTTGCATGGTGCGTCTGGACTAAATCAATCTGAAAGATTGAGGAGAGTTTGGGAACCAATGTTTACTTTTGTTTATAAATCAACTGATGGAACAACAATACTTGAGGAAGAAATCAAACTTCCTAAAGAAAGCGAGTACATTAAATGGGAAACATTGTATGTGAAAGACAACATTGGAAAGTTTGACTTACCAAAATCAGATGTTATAAATTATCTACAGCAGAATTGCGATGCAGATTTTTTAAGAAAATGGAAGTTAACTGGACCAACAAAATCATGTCGTAAACAAAGAAATTGTGCCGTATTAATTGCAGCCTACAAAGAATTTGCATCGAAAAAGTTAGAAGAAGCACTTAAAGATGGCATTGATACAAATAAAGAGAAGGTCTTCCAAATTGAAGAACCTGTACATAGATCACTTGAAGAAATCACTCCCATTCAATCTGTTTTAGATGTTGTAAGATCACTTTATGGTTTATCTGAAGATATCAATGAGAAGGGAATTTTAGATGATGATTATTTGTTTGATGTCGCTAGCGATGAATTTTTATCAAAAAAGATTACAAATAAATTAGTACAACAAATCCAAGATCCGCTTGCACTGGCCTCTGGTTCTTTACCATTATGGTGTGAGTATCTCGTTATAAACTATCCATTCTTATTTCCTTTTGATATTCGTCAAATGTTTTTTAAAGCCACTGCTTTTGGTTGTTCAAGATCCATTGTATGGCTACAAAACATGCAAGACGTGGCTTTAGAACGAAGTCGTGGACATCCAACTAGACGACTAGAAACTCATGAATTCCGCATTGGCAGAATGAAACATGAACGTGTTACTGTTCCAAGAGGCACAGAACTTCTTGAAACAGCTATTCGTCTAATGGATTTCCATGCTGAGCGAAAAGCCATCCTTGAAATTGAGTTTAAAGAAGAGGAAGGTACTGGTTTGGGCCCTAGTCTTGAATTTTACGCCCTTATATCTACTGCTTTGCAACAAAGTAGTTTATCTTTATGGGTTTCTTTGGATGAGACAATGACACAAACTAACTTTAATGGCATGGTGAGTTACAGTTATCATCCCAATGGATTATTCCCTGCTCCTATTCCACAGGATTGTGAGCGAATTGAAGAGATATGCAAAATGTTTACCTTCTTAGGTATCTTCCTTGCAAAATGTTTACAAGACAATCGTCTAGTTGATATTCCATTGTCTCAACCATTCTTCAAAATGTTATGTGCAGGAAAAGGTAAATATTCACGATTGTCAAGAACTTTATCGCAAACTTCAGAAATGACTGCAACTGACGATGATTTTGATGAAGATGAAGTGGATGATGATGATGATGATTCACTTGATGATATTTTCGATCCGTCAATGTTACTGTCTGTACACAAATTAGACTCTCATTACTTCAGTGATGTGCTGACTGATACTGATTTTGAACTCATACATCCAAACAAAGCAAAATTTGTGAAACAATTACAATCATTTATCAATAAACGAAAGTGTATTATGAACAATAAGAATTTAAATGATACAGAGCGAAAGAAACAATTAGATGAAATTATGTTTGAAACAGAACATGGACATTCATGTGATTTAAGTGATTTAGGACTTAATTTCCAATACATCCCTTCATCAACAATATATGGCTTCGATTCTGTTGAATTAAAACCTGGTGGCAACGATGAGTTATTGTGTGCTGAAAACGCTGAAGAGTATATTGATTTATTAAAAGATTTTACAATGCATAAGGGCATTGCAAAACAACTCGAAGCATTTAGAGCTGGATTTAATCGTGTTTTTCCAATGGAAAAATTACATGCATTTAAACAACACGAGGTACAATTAATGTTATGCGGAGAACAAGCACCAAAATGGACATATGATGAACTAATGTTGTATACAGAACCTAAATACGGTTATCATAAAGACAGTCCAGTATTTATAAGACTTCTCGAAGTATTAGTTGATATGTCAGGTAACGAACGAAAAGACTTTTTACAATTTGCAACAGGTTGTTCTTCTTTACCACCAGGAGGTATTGCAAACCTCCATCCTCGATTAACTGTCGTGAAGAAAGAAGGCGAGGGTGATGGTAGCTTCCCTTCTGTAAACACATGTGTACATTATTTAAAATTACCAGAATATTCCTCTAAGGAAATGTTAAGGACCAAGTTATTAGCAGCTACAAAGGAAAAAAGTTTTCATCTTAATTAGAGTTATTATAAAGTGAGTGTGAGAGAAGGCCTTTTTCAATCATTTACTTTGAACAACATCATCGTATGGTACTATTGGTCAAGCGAGACGTTGTGTTGTGTACCGCACCACAAGTGAAGTGGTGATACCACCACCACACAATGAGCAAGCCTTTACGAAACAGCTTGCTATATATATGTATACGAGAGAACCAGTAGTACCATATCATAAATATTGTTTATTGTAAATAAAACATTGTTATCATTAAGTAAAAGTGTAACTTAGTACTGTAGTGTAGGTTTATGCATTTATATTTGCATTTTTGAAAGCTACTGCTCTGCTGCTAGAATGATGACACTTCATCTTTTTAAAAACAAATCGAAAGATGAAGTGTTTAGGAGCAGCGGTGTTGTTTGTTAACTACTATGAAACACCATTTTTGTGCATCATATGTAAAGAAATATAGAATCTAGTAAATTGATATACATAGGGACCATATTAAATTACTATTGTTGTTTTATGTTGTTGTCATAGCGATACAAAATATTCTTTATTGAATTATTAGTGAAAATAAATTCATTTTTTCTCAGATCTGTATATTTTGAAAAATTGTTTCACCCCTTGCCCCCCCCCTCCAGGGATTGTCTCTAAATTGTTGGTAAGGGTTTGTCTGCAAATTTCGGTAAAAATCGTCAAGTGATTGGTCAAATATTACATCATCATGAACATGATTGGTCGTTTTCAAAATGGCATAATTTGTTGTTTTATTGAAAGTTAAAATGGCAGTAAGAATTTTTAGAGAACCAATTATGTTTATGATGATGCAATATTCGACCAATCATTTGCCG
>JAUKPT010003257.1:0-12250 GCA_032273505.1 Nanomia bijuga | reverse complement strand
TTCTCAGAAGCAGGATGATTTGCTTTTGACATATCAAATAAATTACACCGGTGAATGGTAGCTGAGATTCGACCTGACTTTTCAACAAATACATTCCTTCGGAATTCTAAGTACTTGTTCCTACCGATGTCAGATGATTTAAGTAGATCGGATCGTATATTATCTGGCATTATCTCCTTGGATACGAAATTCTGCAACTCTTTAGGTGTATTTTTCGAAAAGGGTGATCCCTTTCCTTCGATAAAATCAATTGCTTTTTGAATCTGACATTCAAGTTTGTCTGTAAATGTCTTTGATGATTCATGATGCTGAAAACCTTCAAATGAACTATCTCCAATACCACTGTAGCACGAATGAAGACTTTTTACTCCAAGAACTTCATGGTAAATTAAATCCCATTTAGTAATAAGATTTCTGTTTTTTGAATTATATATCACAGAGTTGCTTTTTTTGGACGCAAGATTGAATGTCTGTTCAAGTTTTTAATCACCTCCTACAGCAATGGATTTACCGTCATTAGTTTTGATAGAAAAGGAACCTTCGGAAAAGTTTTTATATATAATTGGACTAGTGTTCTCTAATAAACGCATCTGCTCAAGATATACAGATCCCCATCGCAGATAGTTATAACTATCCCACGCTGCAAATTTAATTAACGATCTTTGTATTGCATCAAGATGCAAATTCCAATCACCTTCTCTATCAGCTCTCAATATTTGAAAAACTATTTCCATTTTATTGAGAAAAGAAATCCAATATCTAAAATTTTCATTCAATTTCTTTCAGTCAATGATAAATGATTGAAAATCATTCAACAATACATCTCTTTTGACAAATTTGTCAAGATATAACTTACTTCTTTTAATGTCTGAATTTCCAACATGATGTTTGAACGATGATAAATATTAAATTTCGTGCATGTACTTATCAACATTATTTGTTGAAAAGAACTCTTTGTATAGCAATCGTATCAAGGACTCAGATAATAAAGAAAATGCTTCAATAGATCGATTATAATGTTTGCCACCCAAAATCGAACGGTCAACAACTGCAGGACCGTAACCAGCAGCATCAAGGAATAATGTCTCAACGCCACTACCACGTAGACTTTTACCGATGCATTTCAACAAAGTTTTTGTTAAATGAAAAGTTCCAAGACATGGAATAATACAATCAAACTCGTTTTGTCTATGAAATTGAATCTCTTTTACGATGGCGTATACCTTCTCATCACAATAGATAGGTATTTTGTCTTTATCTAATTCAGCACAAGTGGAAACAAAATTCTTCATTTCTGTATACACGGTTGCATATTCTGTGCATGGGTATGGAAGCACAGGTAAAAATGCTACTTTTTTAACTGGAACTCGTTCATCGGTTATGAAAGCATTACATGCCTTCCACGAAAGCATTAATTGTACATCAGGGGTCAATATCTTTGAGATATCTTTAGACATCAAACTGTCAAGGTTCAATCGACTTAAACTCCAAGCCATGTCCTTTTTGTTCAAGTGTTTCTCATCACCACAATACTTGTATAAATTTGAGTCAATAGCAATATATGATGGGAATTCTGGTCGATTAGAAGGTTTGCAATATTCTAAAAGTTTCTGACAATTCAATTCGCTTATTTTTGGTTTTTGTGTGCTGTGTATCATGAACTGATACTCGTTCTCCCAGTTATCTAAGGCACCAGAAGTAAATACATTTATTAGAAAATGCTTTGGTATAACAGAACGCTGATTTTGATTTTTAACAGATAGTGCAGCCATATCGTACTGGTAACTCAATATTTCTTGATAGCTACAAGCAAGACCAAGGTTGTTCAAAATTCTTGTAAACATACATCCACCATTACAAAGACTCTCTGGCCATAATCCATTCATCATGTGCATTGGGGTTCTTTTCTTACCACAATGAAGTTCATAGAACATATTTGAAAGATTGGCTGATTTTTTTTGACATCTTGACTTGCTTATTACTGTTCGAGATTTATCTTCTCCCTCACCCACTGACTCATAATCACTAGACTCTCCAACGACTGATTTAGATACTTCATGGAATGATTTTGGGTTGAAGCTGATAATTTTACTGAAAGATTTTAGTGTCATTTTAGGGATCTGGAAACGAAATAGACAATCTTTTAATTCAATAGAATCAGAAAATCGATCATTAAGATCGAAGTCAAAATCTAACAACTCTTTTCTTATTAAACTTGCACATACGTGAAGTGGATCTATTGATCGAATCTAGAGCTAGAGTAGTGGCTTTGCTTTTCTCAACACTAAATACCATTAAACATTTTCGAATCGAGTCAGGGTACGCAAAATCAACTCTTGTCCCAAAATGATTCAATAATTGTAATTTAATGTATTTATTATAGAACGGTGTGCAATTGTTTGTTAACTTAGAGTTCATATAGTCTCGGATAGCACTTAGTTCATAACCTCTACCATTATCAAAACCATTTTCTAAAACTAGCATTGTTTCATTCCAAACAATCTGTTTCTCACTCGATTCGGCTGTTTGTGTCCTGTTTTTAATTGTTGAATTATAACGAGATAAGTAATTTTGAAGACACAACTTATGGTAAAACAGATCCGCACCATAAATTCGACTTGCATCATCTAAATCAGATGTTCTAGTGAATACTTCATCTTGGAAGTATGTGGTTGCTTCAAGAAATAGTTTAGCTCGATCCGATTCACATATTCGTGATTTGTGAAAATCTTTTTTGTAAGATAAGCGATCGCAAATAATACATTTGTGTTTATATAAAGTATCAGAAGCACTTTCTGGATTAGGAGCAGAACGCGAGTTTTCACCACGTGAGCTTTTACGTCTTTTTTCACATTCATTAGATGCTGGTTCTACGTTACTATTTGATCGTTCAGTGTTTTTTCTTTTTTTGATCCATTTGATACTCGACTTGTTTGTATAATTTTTGAAGCATTTGTTTGTGTAATGATAATAATAATTTCCATTTCCTATTATTTCAAGTCTTTTAGTTATTTCATCATCTCTAATTAAACTAGCTTTTTTCAGTAACAGCAGTTAAATCACCTTCATTCTGTTGACAAAATACACATAAATTAATATCAAATGATTTATCATAACACTCCGTTAAAGTTATACCTTCCATTACCCATTACACATACATATTCATCATAACGAACATAAACAAACAAAGTCAACGAATGAGTCCTTATATTAAATAAAAAAATAAAAGAAATGTAAATAAATAGTTACATACTATGCTCAATATGTGCACATACACTCCATCTTATTTTATTATTGTATTACATAGTAAAGATAAATAAACAGCACTTTTCGTTCTCCCAATTTTAAAGAACATACTTTCTAGCGCCGGTATAAGGCTGTAGCATAAAAAAAGAAAAAATGAGAAGGAATGGAAGTCGAAAAACGTTGATGTTCCCGTATGAGTAATTAATTATCTAATGACAGAAAATGTTATTTCTTGAAATTTACTATAGGTTATTGATGTTTCTGAACAAAAAGAGCGTTTCATCTATTACCTAGCATTTACGGTTCTCGAGAAATGAATGGTTAAAAAATATCACTTTTTGACACAAAGTCATGAATAATTAATTATCTGTTGACAGAAAATATTCCTCCTTAAAATTTACGATAGGTTATTGATGTTTCTGAACAAAATGAGTCCTATATGAACATTCCAGCGTTATTAGTTCGTGAGATAAAAGAATAGGTCATTTTAGGACCAAATTCATGAATAATTAATGACCTAACCATATCCAGAAACTCCACTGTGACTTTTTTAACATCTTATGGCATGAGAAACACGAATCAATCAAAAAAAACGTAATAACGAAATTTTCTACTAAAGTGTAGCCAGGACATAGACTAGTTAGTTTTTTAATTGGTCCACAATTCGACAAGATAAACTCTGTTTGGCAAAAGAAATATATTGCCAGTAATTGTCTTAGTACGACAAAAAAATAATAATAAAATCCCTTAGCTGGCTAGATTCAA
Organism: Nanomia bijuga; assembly: GCA_032273505.1. Classification (NCBI taxonomy): domain Eukaryota; kingdom Metazoa; phylum Cnidaria; class Hydrozoa; order Siphonophorae; family Agalmatidae; genus Nanomia; species Nanomia bijuga. The sequence continues at coordinate 8,239 of JAUKPT010003257.1, read as the reverse complement.
CAAAAAACAAATCTTTTTTTCCAAGTACTTTCTTATTTTCAGTGTAAATTGTAAGACGATTAAAACCAAAAAATGCAGGTTCATAAGTATTTCGAATGGAGCCATGAGGTATAAAAGGGTTCTAAAATAAACACATGGATTGTACAAGTGGTATTGTAAAAAATCAGTTTAAATATTAATGAAGAGAATTCAATTTTTAGGTCCAAATTGACACACTAACTATATATCATTAACAAAAGTTCATTGTCATTTCTTTTGATAAAATGTAGCAATTAAAAATCATTGAAAATCAATGAATATTTTATAAACTGTTGAGTCGAGACAGAAAAACATGTCAAGAAGGTAAGCTTGAGCAGCAAAATTAATTCATGCAAAATATATATTATTCATAATAAAGGTTCAGGTACATACTCTTATCACTAATAAACTTAAGTTTATTTATATATATTTAGATGGTGTTCCAACTACCCTATGTGTAAGGTGTAAGGAGACGGATAAGTGAAGAGAGAAAAAACAATAAGAAGAAGAGTAGACCAGGTAATATTAGTGAGCCTCTATGCTGTATACAAACCCCCTCTTCCATAGTATATATAAACCTCGACCTGTCCAAACATAATCTTTTTTTAAAAATTGTAATAAATTCATAAGAAAAAAAATATACACAACGTTTAAACTCATGTGTGCAAGTGCGATGGAAGATACGTAACATTTATAGTAAAAGTTAAAAAATTATGACGATGTAATAAAAATTCATGAATCATATTTATAATTAAACTGTCGTTAAAAAGTAACAAATAAAGAGCCCATAAGATTGTTCAAAATATAGAAATAACTTCTTAATTAGTGCTATATTTGAAAAATCAAAGATTCCTCAGATGCATTATTGTTCCCTTAACGTAAAAGATAGCATTAGACAAAATTCCATGTTCAGTAATTATGATTGATATATTAGCAACAGTATATATTTTTGAGGAAAACCCTTTTCCTTACCACATTTGGAAGAGAAGTTAGTTCTTCCCCTAATTTTTGGTCCAGAGTTGAGTTACAAAATTAGTTATGATTCGTAACTAAGCTTCTTATGCATAACGTTCACTTGGTGCTTTTTTATCCTTAGTTAGATCAGCTAATATTATAATATTGTAATACTGGGCCCGGTTGTTCAAAGCATGTTTAAAGCTGTTTTAAGCTAAACACTGTTTAGCGTTGTTAGGGTTCTCTGGGAATGATTCTATTCTCATTGACTTAAGCAATAATTTAGAGAGTTAACTTAGTGAGAAAGAGAGAGATGTAGTTTCTTATTAAAGTGTTTTTTTCTTAGTCGTAGAATTAGAAAGTCATCAGATTGGAACTCTGAGTCAAACCAGAAGAACTGTCACTGTTGTTGGCTGGAAAGGTTAGTTCAGATGAAAATGGTAACCAGAAATTGACAGGCGAAAGAGACAGAGGAGGTTTAAGTGGTGGTTTCTGGGACGTACGAGAAGAGGTTGTCAATATTTTTATTATTGCTGAAAAATGTTTTAAATCATTTTGGAATACTCGTTTTATCAAAAATTTTGAATGGCATCATATGGTTTCAGAACTGGTAACTCATCCAGACATCCTTTCGAACTTTAATGTGCTATGTTATGAATCTGAGCTTGACGTCACAAATGAATTTGCGTTAAACCTTTTGGAAAATATTTTGGCTGTGTATATACGAACACGTATCTTTTCCCATATTGATGGTAAAGTTCAAGATCATAAGTTTGTATCTGCCTCAACAAAGAAGAGATCTCTTCGTACAGAAATAAAGAAGTCAACATCCACATTGCAGCAAGGACATTAAATTAGTTATAAAAACGGATTTTTTTAAAACCACACATCTTATAAACATTTATTTAATGGCTAATACCATACATTCATACTTTTGAATACTGGTAGAAATGTATCATTCTTTTGAAGACTTTCTATGACATTTGTTCGGTGATCGAAAACACAAATTACATTAAAACACCAAATAATTTGATGCCTTAGTGAAAAATGAGTTTCATCATTTTTTTCTCATTACACCAGTATTTCTTGACAGTTGGCTCACAAAATTAACTATGACGCATGATTGGTTTGACCGATTGCTAATAAGGCCTGATTGTCGGTGTTGAGGACCACCTCCCGTACGGCAAGGGAGGCCCATATGAAGATAGCAATGACAAGAGCAAATAATTCCCAGTATGTGATGTTGGAAGATTCAGGCTGCCATGATAGGGACGAAAAAGCGGAGAGCCGGACAGCGAAACAATAAAAACCGAAAGTGTCACCGAGGCCCAACGCCGAAGCATTCGTGTAAAGTTGGAGCTCGACTTAGACACCGTTCCAAGAAGGGAGAAAATCAAGCCACCAGCGAATGTCGGCTTGGGCCTCGGACGAGAGACGAAGATGATGATTAAGAGATGAGACTGACTTGGAAAGGGAGATAAGACAGCACAGAAAAAGGCGACCAGGCTTCACTACGCGAGCGGCAAAAGAAAGATGGTCAATGAGGGATAGCAGTTCACGCTTGGTGTAAGTGGAGCGGTCGTGCCACGAAGACAAAGACGACATAAGGGCGATGAACTTACCGGGAGGAAAACGAATGTACCGGGATGGGGTATCGATTTTGATACCAAGAAAGGTTATTGTGGAGGCGGGCCCATCGACCTTCCCCTCAGCGAGGGGGATGCCGAGGAACGGAAAAAGGGATATGATGGACGATAGAGCCCGGCGGCAAGACTCAGCGGAAGAAGTACAAAGAAAGAAATCATCAAGGTAGTGGATGAGAAAAGAAATAGCGAGAAAGAAGGTATAGCACCATTGGAGAATGTCGGCTAGACTGTTGAAGATAAAAGGGGAGGAGCGCAGACCAAAAGGGAGACGAGAGTCAAAGTAGTTAAGATTAAGCCAGTGGAAGCAAAGAAGGGGCCATTCAGAGGGCCGGACAGGGCACAAACGAAAAGCATGCTTTATGTCGAGTTTGGCCATGAATGGCAACACCGGCTGTGTGAACGAGGTCAACGGCATCGTCGAATGAACACTACTTGACCGTAAAGTCGGCGATGTCGATGCCACCGTTCACGGATCCGCCGTGATTGGTAGAAAGATGAAGAATTAGACGAAAGGATTCAGACTTTTTGGAAACAATACCAAAAGGAGCAGCATGGAAGTTTGTGAAAGGAGGGAACGGAAAGGGACCATGTGAGTGACCACAAGCGACTTCCGTTGCGATCACCTTCGTCACCTCGCCCGCATTTGAATGCAAAGATGAGAGATTCGGGAGGGGACCGCAACGGACGGCGCCGAGAAACCGAAGGAGAAGCCATGTAGAAGAAAATGAGATAGAGACTGGTCAGGGTGATGGCGAAGAAGCAGGGCCAAGTTCTGGACGTTGACAGGTGAACGAATGTCCGAAGGAATAAGAGACCTAAGGCAGTGATGGATTAGGGCAGGAGCTAGGAGGGTGTGCACCACCGCAGTGAGAGACATGGCGGAAGTAGCAGTTTGGATAGAAGCATGTGCCATTGGTCTGGAAGGAGCGGCACGGAATGGAACGAGGAGGCTGACCGGCTGGTTGCGAGAAGGAGAAGGAAGATGGCCGCGTAGGCTGGAAGTGGGTGCGCAATTGTGGCCGCTGGGGGCAGGAAATGGCGGCACAGGTGGGGCGGCCGGAGTAGGAGAGAAGGGGCACTGACTGGAAAAATGACCGGGCTGCTGGCACGTGAAGCAAAGCGCGGACAGGTCTGCAGGGGAACGAGAGGAAGCTGAGGAAACAGCTGGACTAGGGCTGGGTGCCGGTGGAGCGGAGACAGAAGAAGCAGGGGTGAAGCAGAGTTCATGCGTGTCTGCATCAATCGCGCCCCAAAAAGTGACCGGATAATACAGCACCAAGCTCCGGCGGAACATGACGTCGTACATGTCAACATACTTGCCAAGACTGATGGCCTCGACGGTAGTAGTTGGAACTGGTGGTACTGGAGAAACGGTGTCGTCGTGGTGAAGAGACGGTTCACCGAGCACCATTCGAGGGGCATCAGGTTGCTGAGGGGGGACAAAAGAAGAGAACGAAGAAGAATGCTTGCTGCGAACAGACACTGTGGGTATAGGGAGTGATAGGAACGTGAGGAGTTGTCCGGGAAGTCGACCGGAGATCGCCAATTGAAGCACCCTGAGCATCCAGGCAGGCCCTGGTCTCGGCTTGTTCTGAACGGATCGCCTGCAGGGTCCCCTGAAGTTTCAGCATGCTCGATTGATGATCTCCGCCGACATCGGACAACAGAGATAGGAGAGAATCGGCTGGAGAAGAGGAAGGAAAGAGCTGGCTAGGAGGCCGCATGGAGACTGGAGGCTTGGGCTGAAGAGAAGACTCTGGAACGACCAGAGGACCAAGAGAAGAAGAGGAATGCTGGAGAGGCTGAGCAGGCTGGAGAGACTGAGGAGGCCGGATAGAGGGAAAGGAAGCCAAAGAAGATAAGGTGATGTCAGCAACAGGGGCTGTTGGAGGAAGAAACGAAGCAAGCATGGCAGGTTCAGAGACAGGACGAGAAAAGTTAGACGAAGGAGGCTGGAAGAAGTGGGCATACAGAGAGATAGCGAGGGGTTGTGCGGTGCTTCTGCAATATGATGAGCACTCGCCAGGGCTTCGTGGCTCATGCCCAACCATTCATTGAGTGTTCGAGAGGAGTACTGGTCGTCCAGTAGCGATTCAGGTCTGGCAGCAGAGGTCCATCTTGGGTTCGTGTTGTAGCGGTCCAGGTCGGCAACAGGAGGAGGAGGTAACAAAGGAGCAGTATTCTTGGCATAGTAGGATCTTGACAATAATAATCACCAATAATCACCAATAATCACTCATAAATATTTAAATCACACTTTAAACGTTAAATTTTTCGGCATTAATTTGTTGCATTAATACGAAGAGACAGGAGCAGAACTGACTTAGATGACGATATTTAAAGTATCATAGAGAAAGCGCTAAAGGACATGCCTGGAAATAACGGCACGAAAATACTAGGGCTATGATTGGTTGATACGATTACTGAGGGGGAAAATGCGGGAAAACCTATTGGAGAAGAACTGTCATGGCGGCTGCCGATGTGATGTCTATTGTCTATTAACTTTGTTTAATTTCATTAAAAGAAATTAATCATGATAGTGGGGGAATTGAAACTATTAGGCACAAAAAGAGACGCGAACTGCATGCTAGTTTGGTGTCAGACAAGAATTTAAATTTATCAATTCTGCGTAAAATAAGCAATATAGTAAATAATCTTATGCACTTTTAAAAATTAATACAAAAAAATTACCAAATGATTGGCAAGGTTTTTTCTTTTTTATCTAAGGGTGAAAGATAATTTTGTCAAGTAAAAAACCCTTTAGTTGAGGGAAATATCAAGTAACTCAGTGAAAAAATAAAGAGACAGAGAAAAAATATATAATAATTCTGATATATACCTTTCAAAACCGTTTAATCTTGAACATACGAAACAAATAATGCATTTAGATAAAAAGATTTTAGCAAGAATTAACAGTTGTACTTCACCTGAGAGATATTTGCGTGCATGAAATGTTAATGACTTATAGAAAACGTTACATTAATCTGAATACGATACTCAAGTCTAATAAATAAACCTTTTAGATTTTTATGCTAACAAAATGATTTTAATCGCAATGCTAGAAGCACAATTTTTTAGTAGTAATCACAAAAAACAAAATGATTATTTAAAAAATTCAGCCCTGTCTTTGGATTCAGCAATTTCGAGGTCAATGAGATCGTCGATGTGTTCGATGGTATGTACAACACCATCGACTTTGACTGTTAGTTTGCCCTTCCAGGAATTATAACTAACAATTTTTTTTTACTTCAACACATTTCATACTTTCCATAGCATGAAGTTCATAGGACGGCAAAGTGACTCGTTAATATAAATGTTTTGGTCCAAGCCAAGTAGATTTCTATTTAAGTTTTTGGTTTTAGCCTTGTTATGTAAGGACTTATCAGCAAACTTACGATTAACAAATTTGATTATAACTAAATTGTTCTTGAGTCGGTGTGCGGCATGAATATCCGACTCAGAAAAGTTGGAGACACCCAAGTTTTCTAAGATTTCAATACATTTACCTTCAACTCGATATTCTGGAATATTTGCAAGAAAATTATGAATTTCAATAGAGTCCCTACGTTGATATTGCAGGTGACTTACCTGGTTACGGATACCCATGACAGTTGATCCGTGGTGGTGGCCTCTGGAAAAATCTGAGATTGCAGTTAGTCTGTGTGGGACTAAGTGCTGAACAGGGTGGTCCTTCAGTTATCTTTTTGAAATAACAGTTGGCTTTATGGGATTTTTTTAAGATTTTATGTTTTTTTTCGGAATTTTCAGATTATTTTTCAGGATTTTAGGGATTTTTTTCAAGATTTTGGGATTTTTTATCGGGATTTTTTTTGGATTTTTCCTCAAAGTGCCCTATGAATCTAAAATGATATGAAATGATCTGTCATCATGAGAAAAGTTAACTTAAGAAAGGTGGTGATTCACTAGGTCATGTAAGACAGATTGTAAAATCCAAGGAAATTCGGCGGTCCCTATATCAGTTATCTGAAAATACACTTAGTCCATGATGGGTTGTTGAGGGTTGTACGTATATATTTCAGAATTTCACAAATTTAGCAGCTAGTCACATGGTACCCGGGACCAACTGCTTGACCCCCCCCCCCCTTAGCTGGAAATCAGGCTGTGACAAAATAACCAACACTATTTTCATCTATGGCTACCATCAATATCTCAAAAATTATAATAATGCAAAAAAATAGACAGAATGATTTCAAGAAATGATGTAAGGAGGATCAATTATTCTTACCCTCCAAGTGAACCTCTATTTCACGAACTAAAAATTCTTAAATTGAAAGACATTCATATTCTCTTTGTATGTAAATTTGGCCCTGACGTTAATTTAAAAAAATCATTAAACAAAAAGCAGTCCAAATGTCCACCCTGACCCAAAACTACCTAAAATACCTCAAAATGCCCAGAATTTTCATATTTCGTGAACCACTTGCCGTATGGAGTTGATTGAACCCTCATTTTAACCAGAATAGTCACTTTCCTATTCAAGTTTCATAATATATATACCCTTCAAACCATCAGAAGTCATACATAAAATTGGCTAAAATAACACAATTCTAAACTTTTTTCAACCGATCTTCATTGACGGCCGGCTGACTTTTTAAATGACAATATGTCACAAGTTTATATTGTTTTCATTACATAGTGCAACAATCAGACCATCAGAAATGGCATTTGGAGGTAAAAAGACTGAACAGTTTAAAATATCAACATATCAAGTTGCTATTGTGTTTATGAAATGCATACCAATGACGTCTCTGAAAGTGCTTTCATTTGAAAAAAAGGGAAAAAGAATCAAAATGGAGCAGAAATGATAAAACAACAAGAACTTGGCAATGCATATAAGAATAAGAAAAAAGTACAAATTTACATATGATAAAAGTTTGTATCAACAATGATTAACTGTTGGAAATGTCATTAAGCACCTCTTTGAATACATCTAGTGATAATGCAACTTTCCCAGCTTTCTTCCCATGAAATGCTTTTAACGATACTCCAAACTCTCCTGATGTTTTATCTCTTCTCTTCTTATTCACTTTGGACACCTGGATTCTGAAAATTGGGTCATATTTAGGTAGTGTAATTGACGAATCTCTTGCATACTTCAATTCTAGTTTCATTCTTGCCTTGATTTGTTTTGTGATCTTTTCCTTCTCTTTATCATTTGATGATAATTCCTCCTGTTTTCTACCTTCATCTAAATAAGCATCAACTAGTTCACTATTTGCGAAAGGCCCTCCACATTCTTTTAACTTTTCTAGAAATAGCAAACGCTTTTACTCCTTATTTACTGCAACAACCTGCTTCTCTGATAATTTTGCAGCGAATCTATCCTTCATTTTTTGACTCCATGCCATCTTGATTTCTTTTATTTCAGCTGCATGCTTACAAAATTTGTGGAAGTTCTCTCCACTATCCTTTCTTAGCAAGCCTGTTGCATCGATTATCATACTTCTACTTACAGCATCAAGTTTCTTAAGTTTTTTTGCCCGGTAATCTGTCTTGCCACGCAGTCTCTCCATACCCAGATTGTGGACAGGAGTGTCATCAGGGTTAACTGCTTGTTCCTCAACAGCGTACTCAGGTTGGAACTCATCAGACAGATTATG
>JAUKPT010003256.1:0-12251 GCA_032273505.1 Nanomia bijuga | reverse complement strand
TGTGTGTGTGTGTGTGTGTGTGTGTGTGTGTGTGTGTGTGTGTGTGTGTGTGTGTGTGTGTGTGTGCGGTGTGTGTGAGTGTGTGTGTGTGTCCTTTATTCTTTCAACACAAAGAAAAGTTAAAATTTCCAAGACATTTAAGATATCTTGTGTACGCATATTCAATGGAGAGGGAGGGGGTGTTCCGAAAAGTTCTACTTTAAGAATACTCCTTAAAAATAGAACGTCTGAGGACCTGCAATGATTTGATAATTATTTTCAGAAAAAACAAAATTCAGGTATTTGACCAGAAGAGAAAAAAGTACCAAGAGTTGTATTGGCAAAATCTGCTATTCTAACTAACTAAAGATGAGAAATATCACTGTTCAGAATATTCTATTAACAAATTAACAGAAGAATTCCCCATTAGTTTTCTACAGACCTCCCACTAGCATTTTCAACAAATTTATTCGGTATTTTAGGACCTAATTTCAGGAAAAATAAGTACTTTTTAGGAAATATTTTCTACCAATTATTAGTACTTTTTAGTATTCTTAGCAAAGTTGTATTCAATACAAATAGAAACAAATTAACACTGAGACAGACAACAAGACAAATGAATTTTCAGAAGAGCATTTCTGAATGTGAGAGCCAAAGAAATCTAAGAAACAGAACAGAGTTAATAAAAAACAAATCATTTCTTAAGTATATCTTAATATAGAACACTATGTTTAGAATAAATATGTGGCTATATAGCCCATTCGCAACAAAATTCCATTATATATAAGTCACTCTCCAAATTGAATAACAAAAATAAGGACTTTTTTCGTACTTATAGTTTTTGTTTTGAAAAATTAGTATTTTTAGTACTTTTGGTACTCGATGGGAGGCCAGTTTCTAGTAAAATTTCTTTGTTACTTCACATAGCATTATTTCAAATAGAAAGAAATCCTTACTTGGCATGGCTGTTTTCTGACTGCGTTGAACGTAGCCATGAAACTCTTTATCGAATTTTGTTTTCAAAGATTTGTTCCATCTAAATGATTTGCGTTCTACAAAAGAATGATTAGTAGAAAATCAATTATGCACTGCACTGGGGTTATCTTGTCATGAAGAAGACATGATACACATATGTATGATAAAAGTGACATAGCTACAGGTTGCACTTTGAGGATACCATAAATTAAAGGCAATTAAATTAGGGGGATTATTCACCATAATGGTAACAAAGTTATCAAATCAATTTGGATGTGCTTTCAAGAATGAAAATTCAGAATTTTCTTCAACCATGTTTGACACTTCTGATTATCATTACTAGGGTAATTTGCCCGATCTTCAACCTAAATAGGTTAACTGATTTTTCTACTTTCTTTCCTTTAGATGTACCAAAAAAAAAGAATAAGACATACCTATCAGTCTATCGTTATCACCTACTCCTCTAGTGGTATTTTCAACGATTGATTCTCTGTTTGGATCTTTAAAAAAAAAGGTTTCTATATGAAAATATGATATAATGGTTATTGTATTTAAAAATCTAATACTTCAACAATGAAAGCGAAATAAGAAATATTTATCACCTTAATGAAGTTTCAAATGACTGGGGAACCGACAATGACAATTACTTCCTACAGATACATTCAAGGGAGAAGGAATTACAGATTTTCATAAAAGGGGAACTTTAGAAAGAAACTCAAGAGACAAAGAAGGTGATATCAGAAATTTGCAAGGTTCTTTTTATGGTTGAAACTCCATTTCAAATGACATGTCCACCTTGGTGCACATTCTAATGTTAAGTACAACATAATACTGACTCTGTGAGCCTGGACATTAAGCTTTAAGATAGGGAGGCAGGCGGTAACCTAAATGCCTTCTTTCGCTCAGATGTACCAAAAAAAAAAGAAAAAGACATACCTGTCTGTCTATCATTATCACCTACTCCTCTAATGGTATTTTCAACAATTGATTCTCTGTTTGAATCTTTAAGAAAAAAGGTTTCCATATGAAAATATGATATTATGGTTATTGTATTTAAAAATCCAATACTTCAACAATGAAAGCGAAATAAAAGTTTCAAATGACTGGGGGATCCGACAGAGACAAAATACCTTTAAGGAACCAAAACTTTCAAATTTTTATAAAAAGAGACCGACATCAGGAAAGGCAAAAGAGGAAGGTGATTTTAACAAGTTTCTTCCTATGGTTGAAGCTCCACTTTAAATGACCCTTTATGCACATGGACCTAAGGTCTTACCACTAGTTCCAAAAAGTACAGCACACTAGTTAAAATAAAATGACGGAGCGATCCTTTCATAGAACAAACAGGCCTAAATATGCTTCCTCTCACATATATATAGGTCCCACAATGTGTACATACTCATATTGAAATGATTTTGGTTTAGCATTATCATTTCCATTAAGCAATATCTTTTCAATTTCAGATTATTTTTTGGAAAATTTCAATGTTGTGCAAACGCACATCAAAAATGAACGGTACAAGCTTAAAAAGCGTATAAAAGATAGAAAGATTCAGTTAGTGTTATTAGAGAGAAAATAAGGATATAATGTATTTGATTGTATTTCTCTAAGTGTTTTAAAATAAATTCAGGTCTAAGTGAAGAATAAGTATCATGCACTGTCCAGGAAATAAAAAAACAGAAATCAAACAACGTGATGCATGATCCTAATATCAATCTGTTTGATAATATCTTGCAAAGAGCAACAAGATACATTCAAATACAAACAGAAGAATAAAGAATAAACCTGAGACACCTGAGCCAATAGGCTCAGACATTATACATAATATATATCATATATATTTGCATGCTTAACCATAGGTTTTCTAGAAGAAACGAAATTATTCGGCCCAAACATTCACATATATTTTAATCAAGAAGAAATAAAGATCATTGAGGAAGCATTCAAAAGGTATATGGATGATGGTTTCATCCTATGGCCGGTGTACTGAGACATCAATATCCTGATCAACTTACTGGATCAATTACACCCAAGCATTAAATACACAGTAGAAAGAGGCAAAACGATCTGTGATACCATACAATAAATTAATTTTCTCGACATAAAAGTGCTCCTCAATAATAAAAACAGAATAGAAACAGAATTTTTTTACGAAAGTACAAACAACCACAAATACCTAGATTACAACAGTTTCCACGCCAAACAATATACCATACAACTTAGTCAAAAGAATAATTGTTTTCACTACAAATTCAAATAAAACCGAAAAAGAACTCAATAACCTCAGAATTTGGTTAATAAACAATAATTATCCAGACGAAGGCATAAACAAAGCATTCCACAATGCCAAATTGCAAGGACCTGCAGAAAACACAGGTCATACCCCTAATCACCTGTTATTGTGATAACTACACTAGACAAAATATCATCAAAAAAGCAAACATGCTTCTACAAAATTGCCCAGACGCACAAACGAGAAATACTTTCACCAACAAAAAGATAATCCTACGCAATAGCCAACCGCCAAATACTATTAACATCAGCAAAGTTCGATTCCATCACAATAGAGAAAAGAAAATGGCATATTCAAGTACAAAGAAAAGAAATGCAAATTATTTACATTGTATATGGTGAAATGTCAATCTTTTGAATTAGCCAATGGTATGATTTGGAAAGTTAAATCGCATATCTCATGCAAAAGTAAGAAAGTATCTATTATCAAATCTACACGAAATGTAATAAACAATCAAACATCGGGAAAACAAACAATTTACGACTACGGATGAACAATCACATAAGCGCATGTAGACTTGGTACCAGCAAGGATAAGTTCGACAATCATGTGCATAATTGCAACAGCGATAACAAAGAACCTTATGATCCTAATGGAAGCTAATTACACAAATAAGCTCTTAACATACGAAAAGTCCTTTCATTGGAAGGGATTTGACACGATAAACACAATACACGCAAAAATATGAACAATAACCTTTTTAGTCACACGATTTCTTCATCATTCCCATACTTATCAGTACATATCGATTCAAAAAAACCTGTTACATTAGTTTGTTTACATTCACTTGGCACTGATGAACGAATATGAAAGGATCCTCTGTCAAATTTATGAATTTTTTAACCTTTACGTTTAGATATTTTTACTGATTTTTACAATTTCTAACAATTTTATTCAAGAAGAGAAGATATTGGATTTTAACTTTTACTCCAGCTTTTTTATTTCAAAGACTTTTCATACCAAAGTATAAAGTTATCTTATTTATGCAATTATATATATTAAGAAAAGTTGCAAAAATCGAAATGAAGGTATTGTTTCATGTTGCAGAAAATGTCACAAAAATCAAGAGACAACAATATGTGCTCAAAACTTCTAATTAATTAACATGGGTCTTGTTCCCATTATATTGCAAAGATCTGGAAGCAGGATGTAATACCACCAACAAATTGATTCTTTTGTAAAATAGAGTTATTAAACCCTAGGGTACAATCATTTTGCCTGCAATACCCACCCACCGAAGAGTCTTAGTACAGTCTTAGTACCTTCGTACCTACAGTAATAAAATGTCTAAATTCAGCAACAGACTTTGCTTACCCTTATTGCAGTGTATAAAAACTTAACAGCGATGAAAATAAATAGTAAATCTAAAAGGTTTACACAAACCTGCAACAGATATCTTTTTTGTGATAGTACAGCTGCTGGGTATTTTCCTTTTCCCATGAAGTGGAGACAGCTGTTTATTCTGGTCAATCAAAGCGAGAAGTCTACCTGTGGTTTCCAGTTGCTTTTCAGCCAGAGGAATTTGATAAATATTCTTATTCACCTCTTTGGAATGCCCAAAATTTTTGTAAGCAAAATTTTGATCCTCTTCACTTAAATTAAATGCGCCAATGATCGAAATGACACGATGTCGATTCATTGTGCCATTCAATTTATTACCAAGCCCTGCCTTCAATATACAGTTTTTCAATGCATGCCAACCATTAACATGGTTCTGGCTCTGCTGTGTTGAAGGAAAAATGTACTTATTTTTATCAGAAACATTAACTTTGTCTCTTACTTCTGAGGAGGATAAAAAATTCAATGCTTGCACCAAATACGGTGGGAAAAACACACAAACTTGCCTGTCCCCTTTACCCTCTTGAAATGTAATGCGATTGCCTGTGTCTATTTCACTTTTGTATTTCTCTCTAGCTTGTGGGCGAATCCAAGTGCCATCTAACGCTTCTTTCCACTGATAGATCAGAAGTCTAGCTGGTTCCCCCCCTCTTCTACCATTGTACAATACTAATCTAGCACATACAGCATCTCTCACAGTTATGAATACATCATCAGGTTGCTCAAGAATGAAATAATTCTGCTCAGTAACCTTGTTTAGGTAAGTCTTTAGGTCTTCTAAGAGGGCATCATCGGGCAAATTAGCTGGCTTTCTTGTTGTCTTGTTTCTTTTTTGCTTGAGTTGATAAATAGCCCCATTAAATATTTCTTCCTCCACAAGACTGAAAACCTTTATAAAATTGCATATCATATTAGCTTTTTCATCATCCCCTTCAACCAAGAAGTGGGCCTCTAAGAACTTTGCACAACTTTTTATTGTGTTTTGGATTTGTACTTTTAACCCATTTTTTGAATCATTTTCATTTGTTGTACAGAGACATTCAATAGCATACCTGAGATGCTTTAGCTGTCTTTGGTCAAACATGTCTGACGAGTCTATGGATTTCATTTCATAGGATTCGTTGAATTTCAAATAAAGACGGCTTAGCAGCCTCATTGTTTGTCTAACCCTTTTTTCAACTTCACATATTTTCTCCTCTTTGCATTTATTGCTGTTATACAACCTTGATCCAATGATTAAGATATATTTGTCCACTTTGGCAAGGGACGATATTTCATCAATCACCATTTTATTCAATACCCCTTTAAAATCATTTGTAAGTGTTGTCACAACCATTTCTTTCTGAGCTATCATTGGTATCATTATTAGTCCAGCTCTACCACAATGGACTTGGTGTCGTGGCTTATACCTTTTGGAATAAGTTCCTTTGCATTCCGAACAAATAATGATATCATCTTCAACATTTTCATTTTTTCTTAAACGCATGTATTTGGGTTTTTCTTTTTTCATCTCCATTTGATTATATTGAAAGATCCCTTTTTTCTTGAATTCATCAAATGCCTTTCTTCTTTCACCCAGAGGTTTTAGCAAGGCAGCTGCAACTTCTGGTACGTGTTTGTGTTTCGTGGAAATATGCCTCGTAAGGGCACTCTGCATAACAGAACAATACGGACAGGGACGATGAATCTTGGGTATTTTCCCCACTTTCTTTGTATCATCATGTATTGCGTTATCATTCAGATTATCATTTCCAAATTCTGTGACATCTTCTTCATCACCAGTATCAATTATCTCACCAATGCTTGTTCCAATCACCAGGCCAGAGTCATTTAATACTGACAGCTCACTTATTGATACTTCTTGTTGTAAAGGTGAAGAATCAAAATTTGGTTTGAAACCAATTTTCGCAGAAATAGCCTAAACAAAAAAGAAAAGAAATCAATAAAAACTAAGTAATTTAAAAGTAGATCTGCAAAGAGCAAATTGATAAAACTGTAAAATGACATTTCAGACCCACATTGGAAAATTGTTTTTATTTTTATTTTCAAACGAATTTATTTTCTGTTTTTGTTTTTTCCTTAGCCATGTGAATTATGCAGATTTGTTTATAAGATATTGACCTCCAAACTTGAATCTAACGATATAGTTCTACAGGCTAACATCATAGTCAAATAAAAAGGATTACATTACATTTGTTCAAACATAAACTTGTAATAAAAAAAAATTAAAACTAATAAACTTTCAATATCAAGCTTCCCATATGCTTTAGTGGTTAGGTTTTGCTTAATCAGTAACATTACTGGAGCAAAATATAAGGGTGAAGAAGCCTCATGATAATTTCTGCAACATATTTTTTCAATAATTTTTAAAAATTTGAGGAAATATTTCAGACAAAAATTTCATGACAATCAAGTGAAAAGTTCATAAGATAACAAATATGACCAATAGTAACAACCCAACTATCTGATGGCTCAGGTGGTTTTAGATCCAACCTTAAAAGTCATCCCAACCTTATTTGAGCTCCACCTCACTGAGTAGTCCCTCCAAATTGTTGAGTTTCACCAGATTTTTAATAATTCTTTTGAATAACTTAAACAGACATATCAGGGCATATTCTAGGAAAAAAGGGATGGGTTCGTTTTTAAAAATAAAGGGACCATTTTGCTGTAAAAAGGGACCATTGTTATTCAACCCCCCTGTATTCTACCCTTTTTTAAACATTTTAGATCAATCCAAGAATTCAACATTTATTTTGCGAAGGGACCACAAAATGTTAGGTTCGATAGTCGAACCCAACAGCTACCTAAAATATGCCCTGCATATGATGAAAAAATTAATGTGCCAGACAGTAAACAAACAAATAAAATCAAACTATCAAAAATGACATGATATGGGAAGCCAATGTCCCAACCCCCTCCCTTCTAATTGTTTGATGGTGAAGTGCTATTCTAGAGTTGATCTTTGCAATGGTTTTAATGAGTCATACTTACATCGATTTTGCACATAAATTCCTCAAACTTGATCTCAGGATCTAACGAATCATTTTGATGTTCAACCAAGTCAAAAGCTGAAAAATCAAATACGGTTGGGGGAAAATCAATTCTAATATCATAGTGGAATGCCAGAAATAATCAATCCTAAATTGTAATTGAAATAGTTCAGGCAACATTTTGTGTAAGATATCCTTCAGAAGGTATAATCTTTTATTTCAATAAACCTTCCATTTTGACACACTAGGAACTCAAACAAGCAAGCTGAAAGTGGATCTGCAAGGCAAAAGCGATAATGAGAACTTTGGTCTCTCACCCATAAATCATCTAGCAAATTCGACTTGAAGGTCTCAAGTACCCCCCATCATAAATCCAAGTTCCCCCCATTAGGCCATGTCCCCCATCACATGGTTTCCAGTCTTAATACCCCATGATACCAAATCACCCCATACAACAAAACACATCAAATTAATTGACCCAATGATAATCCTATAATTGAGAATGTTTAAAAAACACTCATTCATAATCCATCATGTACTGAATACTGGTTTGGAGTGATAATGGGAAAAGAATTAACACCATTTCTTAAAACACAAAAAGAAAAAAAATTATGAAAGACAGCTTTTCAAATAGCGGGGGTGGAATAAACCAGATCTTGGGCCAGAATATCTACTTGTTGTAGTCCCATGAGAAGTCTCTCACATAGAGACCATGCTTTCTCATAAGAAAACATAAAGAAATAGAAAAACATAAGCTCCAAGAAAATTCCTTATTCTATCTTTATCTACTCCTAAGTAACACAATAAGAAAATTTTCCTTTTCTTCACAGAATGAATAATTTCAAGTTATTTCATTTGATAGATAGATCCAACAACCTTGCAAGATTTAAGGGATTGTCTACAAATTATCAGTAAATTTACAGATTTATTGGTCGAAAATTAGATCATCAAGAAACTGATTGTTTCACATTGAAATTATATATCATGATTTTCAGTTTTAATAAAACATCAAATAACGACATTTTTAGTGAACCAATCAGATTCTTGATCTAATTTTCAACCAATCAATCGTCAAATTTGTCCTTCAGTGAAAGAATCTTTTTAGTAACATAAAAATAACTTTTTTATCCCAAATAGATTAAATGGAAGGGTAGTCTCATCTCACTATATTACATAAGTTTTTATGTCTCATAAGCATTTACGTTTACAGGGGGGGGGCAGGATACTGAAAACCGGCACGTATGCTATATGGAGGGTACTGCGTTAAAAATCAGGGTGTAGGGTACCACCCCTGCACAAAGTGAGAAATCAGGACCTAGTACCCTAGGGTACTACATGTAAATAGGTGGGGGGTACCCCTCTGACAACCAAAAATTATAATCATTTTTATGTGAAGTTTGGTGATACACACATATTTTTAAAAGTGGTGAAATGTCAGATTTTTATGATGTCATCACAAAAAAAATATGTTGCTGTGACGTGATGTCAAAAAAATTTTCATGAATCTATGACTTAAGCAGACTCGGAAATCAAAAATAGTAGAGAATCTTACAATAAATTTTTAAATTTTAAAATTTTGTGTATATTATTCGGGAAAAAGTGGTCTCAGTACCCTCAGGGTACTGGGTCAGATTTGGAACCCAAGGGTACCCACCCTAAAGGGTACTGGGTGCATACGTGCCAGCTTTCAGTACCCTGCCCCCCCTGACGTTTACCCTATTTTTCTTATTTTCTTTAACAAAAGGTAGAATTGTAAAAAAAGAAGAGATTAATGTTAAATGGTTTTATTAAAAATTTTGAACATGTTAAAAAAAACGCTTATGGACTTCTAACATTGCGAGAATGAATCCATCAACCATCAACCGATTATTTGTTCTTCAATGCTTTTTGAGATATTGAAGTAGCAATAAGCAATTTTGGTTTAATACCATTGAAAGTGTAACCCTTCTTCGTCCAATTTGATTTCCAAACACTACTTCAACCTACTAGTCCAACATGTAGTGCTGGAGCAAATACACTGATCTTTGCATTGCACAAATGCAAAAATACATTTTTGGTTGACTTTCTTCATATTATTCATTTTCTTATTTTAATATTTCTTTTCTTTCTGCTCATTTCCTGCAGCTTCCCGTAACTCCAGAATCTTTCATGAAGATTTATCATAGTGAATACCTAGCGTCAATCCTTCTAACTTCTAACTTTGCCACCCCTTTATAACTCATCAAATTGGCTTTAAACAATAACAATAGATATATGATAGGTTAGATTTATCTCTTTTGATATCATCTTCGAAAAATTGTACCCTAACATGGTTCTGACCTCAAGATAATCAACCTTAAGGGTATAGGTACCAAGATTTCTTGAGGGGAACTCTGTTGTTTAACTTCGCCACCCCCTTTTTTTTTACTAAATGACATGTTCTTCACTATAATTTTACTACGGATGTCCAGTTATCTCATTAGGACAAATTTATGTTTAATTCTCAAAGTTTTCATGCAAATATATATGTTGTTACTATTTCTCATATGTTGGGGAGGCGTCTCAAAGGATGCTATTGCAACATAAATATGTAAAATCAATCATCAACTTGATAATAATTTTGCAATTTCCAGTACAAATGTGGGTGCCCTTTTGTTCTTAAAAATGTGTACTTAAAAAGACAAAAACCTACGTGAAAAATCAGGATCTTCCCTTGAATCTGAAGATATATCATCCAATTCCAAATAGTCAGAGTAATTTATTATTGGCTTATTCCGTGTACATCGATTATTTCCAATCAAACCTAATAGAAATAAACTAGAAATAAACCTACATGGCAAATCATTTTGGAAAAAAATGCCTTCAAAATGGTTCAGGCAAAGTAGTAGTAACTGGGATGGGCAGAAGTCTTACTGGAGTAGGGTCAAAATACTTTAGCAAGAGAACATTATAATCTATTCAATTCTGCAGACATTCAGAATGCATTTTTTAATCCTTCAAACATGTCATTATAAAAAATTCAAATTTTGATTAATTTACCAAGAGAGAAAATAATAAATATGAAATGTTTCACGATTGGGGCGTTGAGAACCCAAAAACATCTTTTTGTGATCTAAAATGTTCGCTGGACCCACTAATGAGCATTTTTGACTCTTAACAGGAAATTAAATGATAATTTTAAACACTTGTCTAGAAATTCATAATTTTCAGTACTCAATTATGAGTATCATATCAGTTTCTAATGGTTAAAGAGTCCAAATAATGTGGCTAAATGTTCCAATTTAGAATCAAAATTACTCTTCAACAATTCGTCATGAAATTTTGCACTTTTCTCAATTTAAATGAATTAAAGGTGCTCGTAAACCCTGGAAATGATCAGATATAGTTAAGAAAATATAGACTCAAGAACAATTTCAAGTTATTTCTGGCAAGATTAGCCTATGGGCATACAGAAAACATCCATGCAATCACATTGAGGTCTAAACAGTAGGGTTTTCTTAACATATTAAGTTCTAATATCAACCTGTAATTTACAATACTTGTTTCATCAACTAAGCCTAAAAAAATAATGGTTAATGGTGGTGGGTAGAGTTTGACTCCATTTTGACTCTATTTTGGCACAATAAATAAGTAAATAAGTAAAAAAACAATTTCCGGGGCAAAAAGTGTAGACTTAAGGTATATATTTAAACAGTTATGCAAGAAAACATTGTGTATTATGATATCAGGGCAAAAGTGTTGACATACAGTCAATTTTCATACAATTATATGAGAAAACTATTGCCTAACGTAAGGTCAAAACTGTAGAAAGGTATAGTTAACTCTAATCGTACAAGAAAGTTTTGTGAATTATGTTATCAGACCTAAAGTGTTGACATAGTACATTTTTATACAGTTGATTGCTGTGGTCATCTTCGTAAACAAAAGCTTGAAAATTTGCCAAACACTTACATAAAGAGATGCGATCTTTCCCAGAATCCAAAGATATATTGTAAGGATCTAACTGACCAAAGGAAGAGAAAGTCTTTGAATTCCCTGAACGTCGATTATCGCCATCTTTTCCAGCTGAGTCCAACAATACATTTTCTGAATTAAACGAGTCTAAAGCAATGAAACTCTTTGAAGTCCACTTACATTCTTTTTTATCAACTAAGCCTATAAAAATTATTGAAATTATGTTCTTAGACGCAAGATAGCCTAGACCATATTTCTCTATCAACATTCTAAAATAGACTGATAATAATGGAGCATAGTTAACCAACATATTTCTTTGATTTTCAGGCTTACGCAACAACATAAACAGAAGGTTAAAAAGAAAAGAACACTAGAATGTATGAAAAGTAAGATCAAAGGAAAAACTTTAAAATTTGCAGAAAAACAACTTTACGTGAAGAGTTGCAATCTTTTCCAGAGTCCAAAGATACTTTGTGAGAATCGAACTGATCTGAGGATGAGGTCTTTGAATTCACTGAACATCTGTTGTCATCAATTAAGCCTATTATTAATAGTATGACAGGTCAAAGAAAAACTGTAGATACAACGCATATATTTTAAAATGCTGTGGGTTTAAGGGGGGTGTTTATATGGAGAGTTTGACATGGGTCAGACTTCACAAGGGTCAATGGTGGTGGGTAGAGTTTGACTCCATTTTGACTCTATTTTGGCACAATAAATAAGTAAATAAGTAAAAAAACAAT
>JAUKPT010003255.1:0-12251 GCA_032273505.1 Nanomia bijuga | reverse complement strand
ATCTAGTCGACATGATTAATTTGTGAGAGGGCTGCTCCAAAAGTGATGTAGACATTACTAATGATAGGAGGCCCTAATGCTTGAGATTAATAAAGATCGTAACAAACTGTTATTTCAACTAATACTCATGTTTTATTTATTTGGTCAACAACTATAATATCAGGTCTACGATTTGTAATCGAGTTGAAATTAACGTTGGAAATGATAATGTTGATAAATTGATCGTTACTTTCTATTTTACTTTTTGTCTACTGTCATCATTATTATCTATATGGTGTTATAAACTATTATATTTTAAACATAAGATTTAATTTCTGCAAAATAAGACTGGTAAGATTGGTTCATTTTAATATGTCATCATTGTTGCTAAAATGAAAATATTTTTGATAAACCTATCATATTATTGACGATGTAATTAACAACCAATTAACCCTATAATTACTAGGGATTCCACCCCTCCCCCTGCTGGTTTTTGTTCAATAAAAATGAAAAAAGAAAACGCTCTGTCCTGACTTTTAGTTTTATACCTTTTAGCAAAGTTTTAGGTCAATTGGACCCCCCTGTCGAAAGTTATTTTTAATACATGTTAACCAAAAACAAAAAAGCAGTAATCTTTTTTTCGGGTAGTGATATGAGGCTAGTCTCTTCACGATATGCTTATGATGTTAATAGAAACATCTTTATAAGATGAGCCAGTGACGTCATTTTTGGCACTTGACAGGTTTTTCAATACATATGTAATGACGTCATCAGAAAAAATGATAACGTCAAGAAAATAATGGACCGAAAATTATTTTCTTTGATTTTCCAGGTAGATCATATCAAGGACTATAAGCCAAGGGAGTCTCAACCCAATTGCATCATTTTGAATGATTTAAGGGAGGAAGGAAATTGGCAGGTTTTTCGATACATTTATAATGACGTCATCACAAAAAGGAGCTGACGTAGGCAAATTATTGAACCAAGAGGTACTTTTTTTAATTTTTTGTTAAAACTTTCGATTAACGTCAACATTTTCGTCATGGAAAAATACCGATAAAATTAGTTTTAGGCATCCAGGAGAAAGTGGTTGAACCTTCATTTGAATCGTATTTAAATTTAACATAATTTAACTTATTTTTGATGACATCAGCACTTTTCCGTGCCAGCATTTGTTACATAATGTCTTATGACGTCATGACGTCGTAAAATGGCGTCACGGCGTCGGATATTTATCAAACTTTGTCAAATGCTTTCTTTTAACAATATCTTAACCGTGTCCAAGTATAAAGTTGAATGAATAATCTAAACATATTTTATGGCCATTGACATTATTTATATGGAAAAATATAGGATATTTTGACTCATCCCCCAATTTTGCACCACTGAGCCAGAACCGGTGTCTTATAAATAAATATTAAAAGTCATCGAAGGAAAAACTAAAAAAAAGCAAAGGGTTCTGGAGATATTTACGATATAATGAAGGTCCTAGGTTCCCCCCACCCCCATACAAAATAGGGTCAAAGAATAGGAGTTCAGTATTTTCATAAGATTCTGAAGCTCATTTTTTTTTGTTGGTCAGCCAGATAAATTAAGTGTGTATCATTTTAAATAGGATGCTGTTTCCTATAAGGTCAGAGCTATTTCTTGATTGCCTAAAATGAGATTCTCATTCTCAATTTTCAGGCTTAATTTTCGACCTGTTTTAGACTTGAGAACATTTGCTTGAAAAGAATCATAGAACCACTGATATTAGGTTTATATGAACTACAACTTTTATCTTGTATCTCAAAAGTCTCACAACCTCACCTGACATTTATATGATGCAAAAATCAAGATAAAATTGTAACATGTGAAAAAATAATTGAACGCTAAACCAGAGAACAAAAAAAATGGTTACAGTAATTTAATGTAATTGATTGGTGAAACAACTTTGTTTCAGGCATGTTTATGATAATTACAAAAAAGAGATCATGAGACAAAGCATGTAAGGTCACTTTCAGGAAATATTAAGGTAAATACCATGTTGTTTAGGTAAATAAGGGGTTGAATTGCATAAGCTTGCTAATGCATAATTTTCATGTTTTTAGACCAAAACAGAGCTTGTTCCAACTTAGTTCATTTTTATTTTTTTTTAAAAAGGTTTATTTCTCACTTAATATGTGTCCGATATAAAAACAATTTATTTCATTTAATAAGGATATACCCGCCTAACTGTATAAATAAGAAAGTAAAATCATAAACAATCATCATTGATTACATTTTTGTTCCCAGTGTCGAACAATTTGTACTCGAAGATTGCTGTGTAGAAGAAGTCTATAACAATGTTATCAACAAACAATTTTAATTCAATAATAGAACAGTAGCGTAGACAATTCTGCTTTCAGCAATGATATCAGGATTGATACGATAACTAATCAGATTAAAGTGGTTCCCACTAAGCTAAGGTTTTCCCTTCAATTCTAGAATTGTCTTCGATACAGTTGAATTAGGGAATGGGAGGAGGATGATGGGGTCATGATCTAACTTATTTACAAAAGGGTGATTTACTGACATAAATTTAAATTCAAATTCTAATTTATGATTCAGAATCTTATAATCAAATCAGCAGGTTTGTATGACTGTTAACCAAAGCTAACCAAAAATATCAAAACATTTTTGTCAACTGGTTAAATCAAATCTTTTTACTTCAAATAATTCTTACCAGTGGTAACAATGCTGGTCGTACTGATAGCATTGTTTGAGAAAAACAATTCACACGTCAGAATCTCCACAACAAAATCCAAATATTAAACCACCATATTGAAATAAAAGTATCCCTCACTGATACTTTGAACACATCTTTTTCTCTCTCTCTCTCAAAATCTTGTTTATAAAAGAATTCTTTCTAGAGCAGATAGCAACAAATTATCTAACTAATTTCAAAAATTGTCAAGGCTGTTTCGAAACATTTAACATAACAACATTTCCATGGTGTTGTAAGTAAGTCAAACACATTCAAAATCTTTACATCATCAACAATAGATACACACACGTTTTATCAAAATAGAGAAAAAAATTAAACACAGAAAATTGGTGACATGTGCTGTGATGATAAAACGAACAGACACAACAAAAGAAGGTAATCAGCAAGTTTTTAATTAATAATACAACAACCAGATAGCATGTGCTTTTTTTGCTTGTAACCAAAACATGTATTATTGATTGAACAAGAGCGATTGGAAAGATTCTATGATTGTAGTAAAACACTCAAATTTCAAGTAGATAAACAATGGAGGGCTGTTAGGTGACAGTGATTACATAAGCCAATTCAAAACAAAACAAATTAAGGGCAGAGATATATACCAGATAAGATTACAAATGAATGGAAGTGTGTGTGTGTGTGTGTGTGTGTGTGTGTGTGTGTGTGTGTGTGTGTGTGTGTGTGTGTGTGTGTGTGTGTGTGTGTATGTGTGTGTGTGTATGTGTGTGTGTGTGTGATGAGGTAGATTTTTAGATATATATTGCTTATTAGAAGAAAATATTAAATGCGTGTTTCTATTGTTTTGATGTCCATCCGCCCAAATCGATTTTTTTCAGCTGGGTCTGCAGCGAGACCCTGAGGTATTTTGAATTTTGAATTCTGAATTTTTTGCTATCTTAAAAATTTCCCAAAAGAGGTAAAATTCCAACAGAAGCAGAAATGAAAAAATAGTTAGTTATCAACTTAACAATGTGTGTTTCTCATCTAGAAATACCATGAATACATATATAAATAAATATTTTAGAGATATACTTATGAGGATTTTAGGGGAGGGACATATTTACAATTTAAGAATATGTGCAGAAGAAGAAATCATTGTTGCGCACCCTGGTTGGGCGAAGGTCGAGATCATCTAAAATAGTCATTTCTGTCATTTTGGTCGCTAATATTATATAAAGAAATCATAAAGTTAATCATCCTGACGATCGGTGAGATATCTGATACAATTCGTTAGTCCATTAAGCCCGTTAAAAAAAACTTACGAGTTTTGTTCTTTTTTTTCGAAAGAAATTGATGCGGTGGGCGGTATTATATTATTATTTTTATTAGTTTAGACTATAGAAGGGAGGTACCCCTCTAAAGGGCGGTTTTCAATAATATCATCATATAAGCACGAAAGTGTATTTAACAAATATCTATGAACGCGATTTGCATTCTCAGAAGTCCAAAAGTGAGATTTGGTGATCTGTCCAATATTTTGGAGCAATATGCAAGGTGCTGTTCGAGAATTTTGCAAACTTTCAAGTTACAAAAACAGATAAAAATGACGAAAAATTGTCTTTAAACCCCAAAGATCGACTTTTAAGTTATGAAAACTGGGGTATTTTATAATCAAGTCCGTAGGTGGTCTAGTTTCATAGTTATGGCTCTTTTGTCAGGTGGGACTATAGTAAAATATTTTTTTGAAATCTTTTTGTGTGCTTGTAAATGGGAATTGTATATCTTACTTTAATCAATTAGTAAGTTATGAGTTTCTAGCATACTTTACCTTTCATTTGAGGGGTCAACCATTTAAATTGGATTAATGGTTTTGGAGTTGAGGAGTTTTAAAATGTGGCACTTTTTTCGCCAAAAAAGTGAAAAATCTGGCAAAAAAATGCCGTCACCAGTCCCAATTGGACGTAAACCTAAGATTAATACTTAGGATAACATTATCACATAATTAAACTCTTTGCTGCATTAACGCTTTAACTATTTCTATCATATATAAACTTTTTAAAACCTTAATCCATATAAATAGACAGGGTAAACTCTCTTACCATCTAGCACCATCGGGGATCTAAAATTTTATTATTGATTTCGAATAAATAAGTGAAAAGATTTAAAAAATGCAACTGGGCCAATTTTGAAAATAAGTGTCATAATTCGATGACGCCATCTTCCTCTTTTGTTGAAATTTTGACCAAGCCAAATATCAACTATCTTCATATGAATCGATTACAAATTTGATGCTAATTAAGAATCGAAATAGAAGTTGATATTAAAAATTAGCCGCTTTTAAGTTATTACGAGTAATATGTTAGGCAAAAATACACACATGTAGAACTCTCTATTACAAGTAGTGGGCTATATGGATGCACAAAAATGAAGATTTTCTTAAAGTAAAGTATTTTTTTAGTTTCTATAACATGTATCTTAATCAAAATAAACAATTTTTTTCATGCGATCGGTCAATAAAAAAAACTGCATGGCCTTGGTATGGATTGATATGGAATTGTAGCCCAGGTATGGGAAACTTTTTGTTCTCAAGATATTGAGAAAAAGCTGGATAAAAAGGTGCAAAATCTCAAAAAAAATCTAAAAATCAACATGTTGCCGCCATTTTAAGATATTATTCCCGATTTGTTTTTCTAAATTGACTGTTTTAAACATTTTTCTTGGAAAGTTCTTGTTCTCGAGATATTTTAACAAAAGTGCAGAATTTCGATAAAATTACATCATTTTAGTAGGAGGGGCTTTAATTGAAATACATTACTGTACTATTTCAACTCTATTATATATTTTGATGATAAAACCTGGTAGGGTACAATCTGAAAAATAGTTTTGTTTTTTATTGATAATATCTTATATGTAGTTCTGGTTATATGGCCAAAACACAGCAAAAATGTGAAAAAAATCAGCATTTTTTCCATATTTTTCATTAAATTAAAATATCTTAAAATCCACTTGTTTATGTTGGCTAATATTTTACAACTTGGTCATAATATACAAGAGCAAGATATTAAACAAGTTGTTGGCGATATTGTTCTGCTGAAAAAGACCAAAGCATGGCCAAAAATACGTAAAAATGTCTAAAAATGTAGATTTTGATGTCATCACATATCTCAAACCATATTTTGCTTTTCTTATTCAAGTCTTACAACCATGATGCTTTTCGAAGAAGAATTAATCGGAATTAATCATAATTAATCAATGTTTATATGTTTGGCGTCAGCCATTGGGTTTATCAAATATTGTTTTATCCCAATGGCTTTGTATTTGTACTTGTCAATGTATTGTAAAAACTTTTTATACTAAAAAAACACACCATTCAATACACCTTATCTGGAAGATATGTATAACTTTTACTAACATTAAATAACTTTGGTCGGGTTAGTATTTTAGAGATGAATAAGATAATCTGTTTTAACATATTTAACTGGGTACTTCGATTGATATTTTAGCAACGAATAACGAGATTGACTCACAAAAAGATTGTCTTACTTTACTATTTCATTGGTTAAATACTTTATCAACAAGATTCTAATGGTAATGATGCGAAAACTGCTCGACGTTGATTTTTAAATTTTTTTGTTAGTTGAGCGGCTTTCGTCTTGTTTCTACGGAAATATATCGTAATTTACGACGACAAAAGCTATTTTTGTTCTCTTCGAAATGTTTTGTATCATTTTTGGTTTTAAATTGAACATATCAGATTTTACGATGACGTAATTTTCAACCAATCAAACTGCAAAATGAGACAGACAGTCGAGACAAACCCGAAGTCGTTTAATCTATTAACGTTTGATATTATTATAAAGGAAGCTGTCTATCAACAAATGATAAACAAGATAACTTTAATATTTATAGGCTTTATTTGCGAGAATGTTTCTAAGAAACCATATTTTTAATCCACTTTTGTATTCCTTTTTTATTGATCGTATAATTCATTTAGTAAGAAATCATCAGAAGAAATGGAATTGGAAGACAGAAACTCTAAAGAGGAAGCAGTTTCAAACGAAATAGAGGACGAAGATGCCCCTCTTTTAACCCAGGAAGTAGATGAAGAAACTTGGGAAGAAATACGTGTATACAGACAACGTTGGTTTGCACTGTTTATCTTTACAGCTAACACTTTTACGAATGGAATGCTTTTCATACAACTTTCGAGTATCAACAGTGTCGTTTCAAGATACTACGATGTTTCCAACGTTCAAATAGAGTGGTTGTCTAATATGATGAATATCGGTTATGCAATATGTGCACTTCCTGCAACGTACTTTATATCGAGATTAGGAGTTAAACCAGTTCTTATATTTGGATCATTTCTGCATTCTTTAACCGCTGTTTTACAATACGTTGGACATGTAAACAATAGTTTCATTTTGATAACTGTTGGACAAGTTTTCTCGGCTGTCGGTAGTGCAACTGTTATTCAAGTGCCAGGGAAATTATCGGCCGTATGGTTCCCTGAGAATGAGCGGGCAACATCAACTGCGATCGGGTTTCTGGCGAATCTTCTTGGAATTGCATTTGGATTTCTGCATCCCACTTTAATAGTCGGCGCAGCCAATGCAAAAGCCAAAATATCGCATGAACTGGAAGTTGTTTTTACAATCCGAATTTTCGTATGTCTTTTTGCAATGCTATTGACATTGATGTACAGGGAAAGACCAGCTACTCCGTCATCGCCGGGTCCACCCCGCACGCACATACCGTATATCGAAAGTATCAATACATTACTGAGAGATAAAAACTTTATGTTTCTTACTCAAGCATATGCAATATACACAGCTTTGTTTTCCTCTATGAATACACTTATAAACCCAATTGTGACGTCCAAATTTCAAAGTTATATTTCCTATATTGGCTGGATGGGTTTCGGGTCTATACTAACTGGTATGATATCATTCATAGTTATCGGAAAGTCGTTAGATAAGTGGCATAACTATAGATCGACTTCAATCTTCCTGACCATATCAGGTTTTATTGGATGGTTGATATTTTTCACAACTTTGCTATATATAAAGAACTTTACGGTAGTTTTTAACATTTATGTTGTATTTGGGTTTTTCATTTTCCCGTTTTTCGCTGGTGGTATTGAACAGGCAGCCGAAATGACGTATCCAGTGTCCGAGGAATCATCAGGTGTTCTTTTAATGACACTTTCGAATGTTTATGCATTTCTTTTTAATCTCGCGGTTGGTCATGCTCTGCAGAATGGGTATATTCATACAAGTGGGTTTATCGTGGCAGGACTTTATATCGTTTCGACTTTTTTCGCGTACATGACGAAAACTGAGTTGAAGCGATTTGATGCAGAGTGTACTTTACAGTGATATAAATGTAAAGCCAGGTTCCGTTTTAGGTGTGTAAAACTTTTTCGCGCCAATTTAGTGAAATACGAAATAATATCATTACAGGTGTTTAGACTACAGAAGGGAGGGTGTTTTTCGAAGTCACGCTACGCCCAGAGAAATTCACTCTTAGATTTAACTAGGCTTAAAAAATAATTTTCAGCCCTTAATCTTATTCCCGTTAACAACAGTTCTTATTTTCTTGCAAGTATTAACAGAATTCTCATGAGCACTATATTTGACATAGACTACAGAAGGGCGGTTTCCTTTTTTGACGAATATTTATGTAACGGCGTTGTATCATTGTATACCATTGGTATGTTTTATTCTAATAGTTTATCTACACATGCAAGTTTTATTTAAGAATGTCGTAAAATCTAAACTCTTTGAAAACTACAGAAGAGGGGTTGGATAGACTACAAGAGGGAGGTTTTGATTAAATCAATTTAATAACATATGAGGATTCAGGTTAAATTAATGTACACTTCTATTGCACAAATGGTAATTACCAATTCACATCAGAGCAGTTTTGTTCGAATAGCGTTAATGGGTTGATGAGTGCTTATATTAATGAAGTGACTAAATTTTTAGAGTTGCTTGTCCTTTTTCTCTTCTTTTTCTTCTTCTTCCTCTTCTTTAGGAAAATGTTATCATTATTTTCATTTTTTTTCGAACAATTTGACTAGATCAATTCAATGTTGTAGGCAAAATCTCAACCAGGTACTGACCACCTTTTCAGAGAAAGATCATAATCAGTTTTCTCATCAGTTTGAGCTTATATATGTTCTTCTAGACAGACTAGACAGACTACTCTCGACTATCAAATAGTCGATAAGGATGGAATAAACTTACACCCTGGAAAATTTGTTCAAATTAATAAGCGTCCGCCTATTAGAATATTGTTGAATATTTTGTTGATTTTGTTTGATTTTTTAGGATTTTTTGGATTTTGTTGGATTTTGTTTCTTTTTCTTTTAGGAATTGATAAGCGTCCACGATCAAATAAGCGTGTCCATGGTGTATATTTCGTTGGGGGAAGAATGAACGTCCATGGTCTTCTATTCAATAGTCTAGACTACATAAGGGACATTATACCAAATTATTCCTCTAACAATTGCTCTTGGAATTTCATTCATTGTTAATATTGCACACTTGGGTGAATATGATTATAAAATATCCCACTTTTCAAAACTTAAATGTCGATCTTTGGAGTCTAAAGACAATTTTTCGTCATTTTTATCTGTTTTTGTAGTTTGAAATTTTGATAAATTCTCAAACAGCACCCTGTATATTGTTCCAAAATATTGGACAAATCACCAAATCTCACCTTTGCACTCCTGGGAATGCAAATAGCGTTCATAGATATTTGTAAAATACATGTGCTCATATAATGATATTATTGAAAACCTCCATTTTGAGGGATACCTCCCTTCTGTAGTCTAAACAAACACCTGTATTTCGTTATATAATTCATTCGTATTCTAAATATTTTAGAAGTCACTCTCTTGTGGAGCTTTTCATCGGTTTGGTATCGTTTAACTTCTACACGTAATAAACTTGCTTCTTTAAAAATAATTTAAAAATAAATTAAAAATATTAAAAATAAATAAAAATAACAGTGTCATTATTGCTTAATCAAAATTTGATTAGAAAATAGACAATTATGTTTTTGCGATATTTTGACCAATTGAAACTTCTTGTTGAAATGGATTGTGTATTTGGGGTACATGTGTATTTCAGGTACAAAAGCCTGTAAATAAAATAAAGCATATTTTGTGGATGATGCATACAGGTACTTGAGGACTAGAATTTTAGTGGGGGTCATAATATCAGTTCTTGCAATTAAACAAAATCTAGCTATCGGTGTTGGACAATGTGAAATAAAATTTAATACACAATATGACCTGCAGTTATATTAAAAATTAGCTCTCATATTTTATCTTCGATTCTTTCCTCGGAATTATGGATATTTAAGGGCTTGTTACCAAAAGTGTATGAGAAATATATCGGTTTTCTGCATTTTTGATCAGAAAATCAAGACAATTCATAAAGAAGCATTTGTAAGAAAGGAGCCTGTAGTAGATTCACAACAAAAATCTAAGCGTTTAGTTCAAGAGATAACTCTCAATGTACTGTTTTATATGTAATTTGTAATCCAAACCTTATTAGCAGCATTCATAATGATAATTGGCGTCGCTCATCCATTCCAAACTTCGGCTATTATCTCCATAAATGCTCCAGTAACATCTTTGTGTTGTATGAACTCAAGTCTACCGTATGTTAGGGTCTTGTCCTACTTTATATCAAAAAATATTGATTTGATTATTAGATCATTAAAGTGACTATTAACTTGTTTTATTGACTGACATTCTAAGGCACCGTTGACTGACATTTTGTCTTGCAAAAGATTTTATAATTGAAACGTAAGTTGACCATTTATTTTAATCGAGTAGTATAAATGATGCGTACAGGCCAAATCATTCTTCTTTCATGCATGTAATTATTTTTTTTTTAACTGGTTTTCTTTAGACTGTCATTCTGAAGCCATTTACCTTTAGTATGCCTTAAAGAGGTATACGCGTTATTCAGTGCGCATACTTTGTAAATTTGATAAGGGGATGACATACCGTCTACTGCATTGTGTTATATTAAAAAGGAATTCTTAAATTTGAAGCATGTGAGAAAAATTCACGACCTAATAATCACCATGTGGAATGTAATCAATGCATCGAAGTATTGTATTATACATGTAAAACAATTACAAGACTTCCATAATTATTCACGCGCAATTACGTTATTACTTTTCCTTTATAACATTATGAATTATAAAGTAATCAAATTCTTTCTGGTGAATAATCATGAGCACGCTACAACATGAGTACACATCAAGACAGGCTAAAATCATGGTATTTTGTGGTGAAAATGGGGAAATACCCCGATTTTGGCCGGAAATATATATTTATTTTTATTTGCATCACATTTTCAAATAATGTTTTACCTGTGACAGTTTTTTGAGGGGACATTTTCCAAGTAAATTCTTCTATAACGGCATGGCGCCATCAAATTTCAACTCTCATTTACACAAATATACCACGCATATAGAAGAAAGTGTAAACTGTTTGGGTCATCCTAGCGAAATTTTGGACGGAAACCCCAATTCTATTTTTCATTTTCAGATGTGGAATAATGTAAAAATTGAAATTACGTAAAAAAACAATACATTTTCGAAACGCCTGATAAGTACAAATTAAAGGATCCTCTGTCGAATTTATTTTAACAAATTATAATTTTTTAACTAGTTTTACTTCTTATTTTAACGATTTTACAAGAAAAATAATTTTAAATTTAACAACTGGAGTTTTTATTGAGAAGACGACATATTTCTACTATTAAGTCATTTACATATACATTATATATAAATATGTAAATAGTGGGTTTTTGGACCAAAGTTTTATGACGAATATAATGACGAGAAAGTTTGAATTCATGCTGTGTTGATACTTCGGTCGTCTTCTGTCACCATCTTCAGAACTATTTCTACTACACTTATACAACATTTATATACAAATTTACAACCTAAATTATTTTTTTTTAATTTTTTCAATATTTACAAAATAATAAGATAAACTACCAATCATACAAAGAAACTAAAGAAGTGCACAAAAATGGACTAACAATAAAATAAATAATTATCAATCTAATAACCCGGTTTCTAAAACACGAAAATTGTAATCTTGTGTAAACATTTTTAAAAGTACATGGATAGATAATTTCAGAATCGGTAGAAGGTTGATTATTGTTTTGAATAGTGTTTGAAAGGTTTAATTGTTTCTCTCTCGTTAGTGCAGAGAGAGAGTATCGTGTACACATTTATTAACTATTCTACTGGGATATGCATTAATCTTTGTAAAAACAGATTTTTCGGAGCAAATTGTGTGCACGTCTAGTTAAACCCTTCAAAGTACCTATTTCCCAAGAATAGGGCAAAAAAGGACTTCCAATTGATATAAAGAGATGTGTCAGATGTGTCAGATGTGCTCATATCTGCCCTTATCTGACAGAAAGGTGTAACCCACAAAAATATAAGTTCGAACATGGCCAGCTAAATGATAAGGACAGGAATGTTACAAGGACTTCGACAATATCTCAAGAACGGAGCAAGATATCAACTTCAAATTTTACATGCATAATCT
>JAUKPT010003254.1:0-12254 GCA_032273505.1 Nanomia bijuga | reverse complement strand
TGTAGGAGCTCTGCTCAGTTGTAATTTCAGATCACGTTTTGTTTTAGGGAATGCCAAATCCATGA
The DNA here is from genome assembly GCA_032273505.1 of Nanomia bijuga. Lineage (NCBI taxonomy): Eukaryota > Metazoa > Cnidaria > Hydrozoa > Siphonophorae > Agalmatidae > Nanomia > Nanomia bijuga. The sequence continues at coordinate 12,189 of JAUKPT010003254.1, read as the reverse complement.
CTAGCAGTCTATGGTCAGTGTCGAACCGCGATGATGGGCCGATGAACACTCTGCATGACTTAACCATTTTAGCAATCCAATTACAAGTACAGATGTAATCTATCCGTTTCCATTTGCCAGTTGCTGGATGTTTCCATGTTTCTCGGTGAATCCTCTTGGTTCTGAATAAGGAATTGATGATTTTCATCTTGTTCTTCAAGCACCATTTCAGAAAACGTTCACCATTGGCATTAGTATTAATCCTGTCAGAGTTGTTGTGACCCAGAATTGAATCCCAAGAGCCGCTATCTTTACTTTTTGAAGAAATAGAGGCATTGAAATCACCCAGTGTTATACATTTAAAGCTTGGATTATTATCCAGTTCTTCTTTTGCTTTGTTCAATGCAGAGTAGAAAGATATCTTGGTTGATTCTGATACAGTTGCATCAGTTGGAGCATAGACATTGATAACTGATAGTCTCATGTTCTTTACACAGAGTGTAGCTGAGATGATACGTGCTGGTAGATGTTCCTTGTATGACATCAACTTTACATGAGGTGCCATAAGTATACCTACTCCATACTCCTTTTTTCTCTTCAGTCCACTCCAGATCCATTTCCAACCTTTTAATGAGTCATCTTCAAGTACAAAGTATCCAGTTGACGTTCTGCGTGTTTCTTGCATTGCTAGAATATCGATTTTCAGATCAATAGCTGCTTTCACTACCATTGCTAGTTTTATATCTTCCTGTAGTGTTCGTACATTTATTGTTGCAATACGGATGTTGTGCAAGTCTCTTACATTTAACATTTTTGACTTCAATCCGTTGTTCTGATTTGAAAGTTGGTTTCTAGTACCAGATGTTGTGGTGGACAGGGACAAACTGTCACAGCCAGTAACATACTTTTCGACCTCAGCCTGACTGGTCACTGAGGGACGCGTCCCTTGTTGACCCGCGCGACGGACGATGCGGTATCTCGTCTTCGTAGTCTGCTTCATGTCTTAGTATGATCTATTTTCTCATAGTTGAGGGTGTTTTTCCTGGAGACACCATCTCACCTGATTTCAATCTTCATTGCATCTTCTTCGGGCACCGCCCAGGGATTTTACCGTCCCTAACTCGGTCGGTGGAATAAATTTCGGTTAAAAGACAGGGGTACCTCGTGCAGGTAATTATCCACCATTTGCTGAGCCAGAGCAAGACAGATTTCTCAAAGGAGAAACACTAGGATAGCAACAGCTTAACCCCCAAGAGATCCAAAGGTTTGGATTATAGATGGATCAGCAATACTTTGGACCATTCCTTGGCCATCAAAGAGAGCTATCGTAAAAATTATATCCAGAACGTTTTGAAAACATCGACAGTTATTCGATCGTTATTTTGAGAGTAGTATAAAATCAAAAACACGTCATGATAGAGCAAATGGAGTCACTAAACGTTAGATACTTAATCTTACAACTGATTTACCTCCCAAAACTCAGATTCTGACCCTAACAGAAAACAAAATCCAACTAGTACAGCTCATAGTAAATGATTTGCGACAAAGCTGGGGTTATTTTTCTGAAAACAAATTGATCATTACTGGAATAAATGTTAATGATACTCCTTTCCAAATACACATGAATTATGTTTCAATTGTAGATGGTTTGAAAAACTCACAAGAAGAGGTTGATGTTATCATTATTCATCAACTTTTACATCAGTAAAAACACTTACAGACTCTGCAATATCCGTGATTTGCGATGATACTGACGTTTTTTTTACTTATGTTACATTTCTATAAAAAAGAACAACTTACAAATGAGGTCTATCTTGAAGAAACATCGAAAGAGAGAAAAAGCATTTTCATAAGGCAGACAATACATAAAATTAAGTCAAAAGGACTAGATGTTAATGATCTTCTCCCATATCATGCCCCGACAGGATGTGATACCGTAGAAAAACTTTGTTTTATAGGTAAGATTGGATCGTTTTCTGTTTTGGAAAAAAACAACAAAAACATTTGGATTTTCTTTTAGACTTAAATGAGAATAATTTTGAGGACGTTTACAAGAAATGTGTCAAATTTATATCAAAATGTTATTACGTAAAACCATGTGACACAATGAATGAGGTGAGACATAAGTACTGGATGAAGAGCATTGGAAGTGCTAAATCGCTGTCCCCCTCACTAGAAAAATTACCTCCAACAGATACAAGTTTATGCAAGTTATGTTTCAAAATCCAGATGAGTCCATTCAAGCAATAGATTGGGGATGGCAGATCTCTGAAATGCAACTTTTAGCAGTCATGGTACCGAAACATATTTCACCAGCACCAGAGTCATTATTGAAGCTGATCAAATGTAGCTGTGAAGCAATAAGTAACCAGTGTGGTGAGACATCAAGGTGCAGTTGTGCAATCAATTCGTTAAAATGCACAAGATTCTGTTCCTGTGATAATGATGAAGTAAAATGTGTTCACTACGAAGAATATGAAACAATAGAACATTTAGAAACAGATTGAAACTTTAAGATATTATTATTTTGTTTGTTTATGTTTAATATATGTAAAGAAAAAACAAATACTTATTCTTTATTTTGTTGAATTTTCTTCTTTATCCCTTTTAAGACGACTTGCTTTTCACATTATATCTCTCTAGAACTTTATTTTGAGAGAATTTTTTTCAAGGAGGAAAATTACTCAATCCTCTTTATGATGTCATTATGAAAATTGCTATTGATAAAATCGCGTCCTTCTCAAGGAAATGCATTCAGGGGGAAAAATTAATCAGAAAACAACAAAAATCCTACTATATACCTTACTTCCAGGTTCCCATGGACTACTATCAGATAACAGTTTATTAGTTTTTGTCAAAATCAAAACAAAATGACAATTGGAAGTTGACACTCCTTTATTTACGCTATTGTTCTGTCCAAAATCTAATAACTCAACAACTACTCAGATATTGGTTGACCACTCATTTTCTTCAAGATGTTAAAGTTTATCAGAATCAAATATGACCAGCTGAACTGGCTGAACAGTGACTCTTTTAAACTTTATCTAAGCAGAAAACCAAACTTAAACCAAAGCAGTTATAATGACCAGTTTCCTGAGTGTTACTGCTATAAGTTGTCTCTTTTGACTTAATGGCTGTCTCAAATGTCCCATTTTGTGCTGGAATTGCCTCGACTTGGTGTTAAGCATTTTCACTATCTCGTTCTCTCACTCTTTTTTTAAAATTATTTTCTCTGTTTCGCTTACTTTATAAATCAGGACAGGTAAGGGAGAGAATGCTCCATTGAAATATTCATTGCCAGAGTCTCTTCCTTAATAGGGTTTTATGGCATGTCCTGGAAATGTTCTGCAAAGGCCATTCCAAGGCCGGGCCTCCTCAGTCCTGAAATGCTTCTCACCTAGCTCTACACATTTTCTGTGTCAGTGTAAAAGCAAGAATGACTGATTGGGCCAACCAACCAACCAACGAACCATTAGAGTACTCTAATTTTTCCATCACCTCATTCTAATGGATTTGGTTAACCTTGATGTGTCTGTCCCACTTTTGGGCTACATATTGCTTCCTCTTCTTTGTACCTTCATCCTAGTTTGGGCCAGGATCAAGTAATAGTGTTCGCCATTTCTGCGTAACTATCGATGCTGTTTAAGCTTCTGCTGCCAGCTTCCCCCACCATCCCATTTTGTTGGGCTTGGGGAAAACGTGATGTGTCCATCTTCCCTCTTTGTGTTGGGCTACCCATTATTTCCTCCTCTTAAGTACCTTCATCCCTGTTTGGGCTTGGTACTCAATCTCCTGGTTTCCAAGTATTCATGGTTTTGCGTATCTACATGCTGGTGTCGCAGCTACTGCTGACGACTCCCCACCTTCCTACTCTACTGGGCTTTGAGAAAACGTGATGTGACCATACCTTTTCTTCTTATTGTCTTCGTCCCTGTTAAGACTTGGTACTCAATCTCCTGATTTTCATGTCAATCTACCAAGATCAGGTGAAGATATTCATTCGTTTCTACATACTCTTACAGCTTTTAGCTTTGGAGGAATCGGGTGTCCAAGCTACTTCTGCCAGCTTCCCTGCTATCCCATTCTAATGGGCTTGGGGAAAACGTGAGGTGTCTATCCCTCTTAGGACTACCCATTATGCCCTCCTTATGTAACTCCATCCCTGTTTGGGCTTGTTCTTCACTCTTCTGCTTTCCATGTCAACCGGTCAAGGTCAGGTGAAGGCCTTCATGGCTATATGAGGAATCTGCTATCCCAGCTGCTGCTGCAACCTCCCTATCATCCCATTCTAATAGGCCTGGGGAAAAAGTGTTGTGCCCATTCCACTTTAGGCTATACATTGCTTGCTCTTCTTTGGTACCTTCATCCCTGTTTTGGATTGGTACTCAATCACCTTCTTTCCATGTACATCATCCGAGATCAGGTGATGGTCTTAAGGGCTGTGTGTATCTACCTGCTGTTTCGGATTCTGGCTTCTAAGGAATCTTCTGTCCTAGCTGTTGCTGTTTCGGATTCTGGGCCATCTTTTTTTGATGGGCTTGGGGAAATCGTGATTTGTCCAACCCACTTGGGCTGCACATCGTTTCTCCCTCTTTGGCACCTCCATCCCAATTTTGGCATGGTACTCAATCACCTGACTTTCATGTAATCCACCAAAGGTCAGTCTTCTGGGATTGTATCCTTCTGTGCTATTTTTGGAATCTGAGGATTGGGCTGTCCCAGCTACCACCTTGACTGAGTCTCCTGTACCCACAGCACTTCCATCGTATTTTTAACTATTGATTGGTGTATCATAGAACGTGCACCCTCCTTTAGAAATGGAGATCTCAATTAACGTCGAAATGCCGACACGAGAATAAGTTTTATTTATCAAATGTGAAATAATAGGCCATTGTTCTAGCATAAAATTCTCACGTTTTTTGAATGTTTATTATGATTTTTTTCTTATCTAGTTATATATACTAAAGTTTGTAAATTTTATTTATTCTAGACCTCTGATGATTGCTTACGCATGAAACCGTTGGTTAGGTCGTTCAAATGAATATATGATTTAATTTAAAGTATATTTGCTCTACTCTGTATCGAGCACTTTATAATTAATACTAGAAATTATTATACATATGTCTAGATATTCATATTTATATTCATATTTAGACTCATGTTTATATATATGTATATATGGTATTTCTCAGTTAGTATAGATGGTAATAGTGATGATATCAGATCTAACAATACCAATGTTTGTAGCTTATCTATATGGGAGAGGCACATAATGCGGACGACGTGTCTGTCAACAATTCAGACATGTACATAATGTATTTGTATTTATGTATAGTTATATTCTATGAGGTCATAGCCAGTTGTATATTGATGAGAGAGATATAAGGCATATACGAATTTGGGAGTTCACTTGATGTTTTGCATTTCGTGATTCAGTCACACAAAATGGTTGTCCTCAACGGGTTTTGAAATTCACAATAGCGTTGTGCGGCCTCCCGGTTAACTCACTTATTGCTTTTGCATCTTTTTGCTGGAGAAACTTGCTAGTTACAATATTGAATGGTCTTTATATATTCTTTATACAAATACTTCATTATTTTTCCTTGTTGTTAGCATTTACTTCACTTGGTTTGCCTTGCCAAGTGATGATATATTTGTTTACTTCTGCTGTTATTTTTGTAAACAAAATGGCCGCCAAGTTCTCTCTTTCGAGCTTTCTTGCTTATGCAGTTGGACGTGTTGTGTTTTATCTAAGACAATGGCAATGATGACAAGTTTCATGAACGGTACTGTTATAAGTTGTCTCTTTTAAATTCATGTCTTAGATGTCCCATTTTGGGCTGGAGTTGACTCTACTTAGAGTACTGTAATTTCTCCATCGTCTCATTTTAATGGATTTGGTGGAACTGTGATGTGTCTTTCTTCGTACCTTCAGTTTGGGCTTGGTATTCAATTACCTGCTGTTAACCAGGAGCAAGTGAGAGTGTCTGTTCCTGTGTATCTCTCCATGTTGTTTATGCTTCTGAGAAATCTGCTGTCCAAGCTATTGCTGTCATCTTCTCTACCATCCCATTTGAATGGGCTTGGGGAAAACGTGATGTGTTCATCATCTCTTTTTGCGTTGGGCTACACATTGCTTTCTCCTCTCAAGTACCTCCATCCCTGTTTGAGCTTGGTATTCAATCTGCTGGATTTCATGTCACTCAACCAAGATTAGTTAAAGGTATTGTATCTACATGCTGTTTCAGCTTCGGAGAAATAGGGTCTGCCAGCTACTGCTGACGACTCCCACCATCCTAATCTACTGGGATTGGGGAAAACATGTGTTCATCCTGCTTTTGGCTACACATTGCTTCCTCTTCTTAGCCTTCGTCCATTGCCTGCTTTCCATATACTTCAACCAATGTTGTTTTAGCTGCTGCCCCCAGGAAACTGGCATATGTTTCTACTTGCTGATTGGACAATCTTCTGGCTTAAGAGGATTCTGCTGCCACAGCTGCTGCTGCCAACTTCCCCACCATCCCATTCTACTGGGCTTTAGGAAAACCTGATGTTTCTATCCCTCTTTGGGATTCACATTGCTTCCTCCTCTTTCGTACCTCCATCCCTGTTTGGGCTCGGTACTCGATCTCCTGATTTACATGTCAATCGACCAAAATTAGGTTAAAGTCTTCATGGCTTTGTATTTCTACATGCTGTTTCATCTTCTGGCTTAGGAGGGTTCTGCTGTCCCAGCTGCCATCCCATTCTTCTTTGGGCTTGGTACTCAATCTCCTGATTTCCATGTAAATCGACCAAGGTCAGGTAAAGGTCTTCATAGCTATTAGTTTATACATACTGTTACAGCTTCTGGCAATATGAGAATTTTATTGTCCCAGCTACTGCTGCCGTCTCTCCATCATCCCATTCTGAGGGACTTGGGAAAATTTTGATGTGTTTATCCCACTTTCGGCTATACATTGTTCCTGTTTCGGCTTGGTACTCAATCATCTGCTTTCCATGTACATTATCCACGATCAAGTGGTGGTCTCCAGGGCTGTGTATCTACCTGCTGTTCTGAGTTCTGGCTTCTGAGGAATCTCAGAATCTGATGTCTCCATCCCACTTGGGCTACACATTGCTTCTCCCTCCTTGGTACCTCCATCCCAATTTTGGCTTGGTACTCAATCACCTGACTTTTATGTAATATCCGAATGGTCAGGTGCAGTCCTCTGGTACTGTATCCATCCATGCTGTTTTTGGCTTCTGAGGATCCGGCTGTCCCCGCAGCAAAGTTTTTTTCTGTAAACAATGAAAGGCTCCTAAAGGGCGAAAGGGCTCCTAAAGAGGGAAGGGCTCCTAAAGGAGGGAAGGATTCCTAAAGGGGGGAAGTGCTCCTAAAGGGGGGGAAGGGCTCCTAACGGGAAAGGACTCCTAAAGTGGGGAAGGGCTCCTAAAAGTAAAAGGGGAAGGGCACTTAAAGGAGGGAAGAACTCCTACGAGAAAGGCTCCTACGGGATGAAAGGCTCCTAAAGGGGGGGAAGGGATCCTAACGGGGAAAGGACTCCTAGAGTTGTGAAGGGCTCATAAAAAGGGAAGGGCACCTAAAGGAGGGAAGAACTCCTAAAGGAGGGAAGAACTCCTAAAGGAGGTCAGAACTCCTACAGGGGGGAAAGACTCCTAAAGGGGAGAAGGCTCCTAAACATATGAAGACTGTAACACGTCTAAAACAAATTTGATACAAGTAAAAATATCTTCCAAATCATTATCAAATGTAAAACGTAAAGATGCACATTGAAATGGTACTCAATCATCTGACTTTCATTTAATTTACGAATGGTCAGGTGCAGTCCTCTGGGACTGTATCCCTTCATGCTGTTTTCGACTTCTGAGGATCCGGCTGTCCTGGCGGTGAAGTTTTTTTCCGTAAACGATGAAAAGGCTTCTAAAGGGTGAAAGGGCTCCTAAAAGGGGGAAGGGGTCCTAAAGGAGGGAAAAATTCCTAAAGGAGGGAAGGACTATAAGCTCCTAAAGGGGGGAAAGACTCCTAAAGGAGGGAAGGGCTCCTTAAGGGGGGAATGACTCCTAAAGGGGTGAAGTGCTTCTAAAGGGGGGGGAGGGCTCCTAAAGGGGGAAGGGCTCCTAAAGGAGGGAAGAACTCCTAAAATCTTAGCTCTTTTTTAAAATTTCTCCTAAAATCTCTCCTAAAATCTCCTAAAATTGGTAACTCCCCAGTCCCGATAATAATAAAGAATAGAAAATAGAATAAAATAGAAAAATAGAAACAAAATGAGAAATCTCACAAAAAAAATCTTGAATAAATCATGGTGAAATCTCCTAAAATCTCCTAAAATAGGTGACTATTTTTTGCTGATTGTTTAAGAAATCTCCTAAAAAAAGATAGAAAAACCTCCTAAAATCTCCTAAAATCTCCTAAAAATTCAGAGAAAAATCAGAGTGGTCTAATTATCCAATATTGAACTTATAATTGAACTTTTAAGCTTTTGAGCTTATGAACTTACCAGCTTATAAACTTTTTGTTCTTCCTTTGGTGGGTCTACGTCCAGTTTGCTTGTTTCAACTATTTTCTCAATATAATAAAAATGTTTATTGACATAAGTGTCCTCTTTTGACCAAATTTTTTCATTATGAAATTAAATTGGGACTACACATTTTGTTTATTAGGGAGGTGAAAAGAATTTTTTTGAGGTAAAGATTAATTTTATGTTTTGCAACTCCTAGTCAAAATAAGACTGTTTTGATGCATTTGGGGCTTGACTAGGGGTCACAAAACATACTGTAACTTTGTGACAAATGAGACTACAATGAAAATTAATACAGTTTTGAGTTCAGCTAAGATAGCTGATTCTAATGACAAATATTTTAAAAGTTTGCTCCGAAATAAAGAAGTTGATTTTTTTCTTCTTCAAATATTCAAGCACAATTCTTCTTTAATTAATTTGAAAATTGCTTAATATCATAGTGCTCCTTAATACCTAACCTGTGTGAAAAAATGAGTTAAAATGAGCGAAAAATAATAAATTTATGGATATTACAAAAAATTATAGAACTGGCTATAATTATGCTACTTAAAGTACATGACATTGTTCATAACATAGATTATATTAGATTATTGGATCTGCCTAGCTGATCGATTCTTTGAACTGGATATATTAGAATCACTAATTTCTATACCATTTAAGATTCAATTTTTGATTTTGATTTTAAATTTGCTATTAGTGTTAGAACTAGGGTTTTCATGCACTTCAATTTTGTTTTGTGTGTTGTGTTCTGCATTGCTGCAGTTGAATGGAAACTTTTCAATTTATCTTTGAATCATATACTTAGAACAATTCCTTGAACTGGATTCATCAGATTTCCTGAAATTATGTTTTATGTTTAGTTTGTATCATTAGCATGGTTAACATGCTGGGCACGGAGCGGTTTTTTGTGTTTTGTTCTCCTGGACGGAGCTATTTTTGGCCTAATAATGTCCTTGCGAATATATTCGTTTTCCGTACTGCAAATTAAACTTTGTTGCCCTAGTACGGACGACGAATATATTCGTCTGACGAATATATTCGTCCTCCGTAATGGGGATTAAAAATCTGTATCACGGTACGGAAGACGAATATATTCGTCTGACGAATATATCCGTCCTCCGTATTTGGGAATAAATATTTGTATCACGGTACGGAAGACGAATATATTCGTCTTTATGATTTATCATAAATATCGACGAATATATTCGTTAACCGTACTCCGCATTGATGTAAATATGAGACACGGAAAACTTATGTTTCAAAGTCATGTTTATGTTTTCCACGGAAATTCTCTACCCATAGAAAAAAGATACCATGACATTGACATGACATAACTTTGGTACATGTTTTTGGTTGTTACCACCGTTACCGCGATCAAATCCAAATCAAAACAAATATAGCAAAAATTTATTTGCGTTTTTTTTTGTTTACTTGTAAATCGAAAGCGAAACTAACTCCTGGTGTTTATTTTTTTCTAAACTTATCATGTTTCCAAGAAAAAAAAATCGTTTACTGCCGAAGAAGTGGCTAATTTGATCATGGAAGAGGAAGAAGAATGGAATTTAATCGATTCGGATGACTCAATTGAGTCCACCACAAGTGATGAGGAATCATCTGTGTATTCAGAGTCTGATGAGGAGGTTGAAGAAATGGAAGAAGAGTCTGAACCGACTGTCATCGATGCCGCTGATTTAGATACTGATGTGGATATGGAAATTTCAACAATTCCACAGTATAATTCTACTTACATTGATGATGAAAGTGCACTAGTCACTAGTGAAACATCTATTTTTGATTCGACTGTAGCAGCAGGAGAAATTTCAACTTTTTCTGGCGACTCTGCTATCCCTAATTCAGTATTTGATACTTTGACCCACACATACACCCAGCCATCCACCGCCCACATATCAGCATTTTTTGGTCTTAAAAAAAATTGTAAAAATATATCAAACTCAGAAAAGAAGAACTCCTCTACTAGTGCCGCTGATGATTGGAAAATGGAAGAACTGACAACAATACCTGAATTCAATTTTGATGAAAATGTTGGTTTGACCATAGAAATGCCCACTGATGCCTTACCAATTGATTATGCACGACTCCTCCTTACTGATGAACTGATATCAGAGATTTGCATATGCACAAATCTCTATGCCAACTGTGTGATTGATGCATCAGGGCCAATGCGCCGCCGGTCAATATTCAAGTGTTGGAAACCGGTTAAGGAGGATGAGTTAAGAAAATTTCTGGGGCTAGTTTTTCATATGGGTCTTATCAATATGCCCACATATAAACATTATTGGAAAAAAGACCATCTTTTTAAAAATGATATTTTTTCCTCTGTGATGAGCAGAGAGAGATTTCAACTAATCATGCGCTTTCTCCACTTTGGCAATAAACCAGACTTTGTTGATGATAGACTTGGCAAAGTAAAAATGCTCATCCACCATCTCAATGACACCATGTCGGAACTCTTCATTCCTGACAAAGATTTGTCGATTGACGAGTCAATGATGCTATTTCGTGGACGGTTGATTTTTCGTCAGTACATCAAGAATAAAAGGCATAAGTATGGTGTCAAATACTATGAATTGTGCACAAGTGATGGTCTAATAATGAGAATATCGATTTATAGTGGGCAAGCTGAAAACTCAACTCTTGGAAAGACTGCTGCTGTTGTGATAAATCTCATGCAAGACTACTTATGTAAAGGACATCATATTTTTCTCGACAATTATTACAACTCTGTACCTTTAACCCAATATCTATCCAACAACCAAACCTACGTTACAGGTACATTGCGAAAGGACAGAGTTGGCATTCCAACAAATGTGTTGAGAAAAAAGTTGAAGAAGGGTGAAATGACTTGGGGATGTAATAAGGAAGTGACAGTTGCCAAATGGAAGGATAAACGTGAGGTTCTGATGATAAGCAATGCTCATAATCCAAAGATGGTTGAGGTTAAAAACAAACATGGTCGATTGAAAATGAAACCTGATGTGGTACGAGACTACAACCAAGGAATGTCTGGTGTAGATCGCAGCGACCAAATGCTATCGTATAATACAGCATTAAAAAGATCTCTTCGCTGGAACAAAAAGGTTGGGATACATATTTTGGAAATGCTGTTGCACAATGCACACTATCTTTATAAATTGCAAAGTAAAAATAAATTACAAATCACCGAGTTCAAGCAACAGGTCATTCAATGGTTAATTGGAGATCTACAATTACCAAGAAGTCATCAGCCTGTAGCACACTTTCACTACCTTTTTCCAATACCTGCAACAGAAAAGAAGAAAACTCCAACAAGAAGGTGTATTCACTGTTCAATCAAGAACAATCGTAAGGAGTCTCGATACATTTGCGCATACTGCATAGACCAACCTGCTCTTTGCATTCATCCATGCTTTGTTGAATACCATATTGGATTAGGAGTTGCACATTTTCCCAACACAGCTCATTGAACAATGCAAGATAATATTTTTAAGAAATATTATCAACAACAATGGATTTTTATTTTTCGATAATCAGTTTTATGTTGAGTGTTCGTAATGTGGTGCATATACCTCGTAGTAAATGGTATGTGATTGTATTTGTCCCTTCTTTGTTTGTATATCTTTACGATTCTTTTCTTTGTGTTGAGTGTTCGTAATGTGGTGCACATACCTCGTAGTGAATGGTATGTGAT